>JANHGB010019573.1:0-21936 GCA_026283785.1 Coracopsis vasa
GGGCCCCCACAGTGAGCGTGGGCTATTTAAGGAGCGAGAGCCCTGCAGTCACCAGTGCAGAGGAGACCCCTCCGTCGAGAGGCTGCATCTCCCCTGGCTGCCCTGCGCATCCAGTCACAGCTGGTGACAAGGAGCTAAATCTATTCTCGGTGCAAACAAGTGTGACTTGCAGTCCAACCCCAAAAGCCAGCATAACCCCCAGTCTGAGCTGGACCCCATGGGGTGACAGTACACAGAACTGAGACCAGCTGCCTCTTTCCTCAGGGAGCTCTGGCCAATGTGCCTGATTTCCCTCTCATTTATTTTAGACTTTCAGCAAGACATTTCCACAGCTACTCCCGATTTACACCAGTGGGAATAAGCAATGGCCCAGGCCCCTCCTCCCAGAAGCCTGGCTGTGGTTCCTCAGATTTCTTCCTTGCAGAAAGCACTGAGAGTCCATTTTTTCCCTGTTAAATCATCTGATTTTTTTGGCTTCCCTTTCGATAGGAATTCTTTCTTTCTTTTGCATTAATTTTGCCCAGTTCCAGCACTGACCCATGTTTATGAAAGAGGCTTATGAGCTGTAATGTTAACTAGCCTCAGTTTGCTGATTCAGCAGCAGAATAAATAGGTAATTACACTCTGCCATATGTGTCTCTAATTCCAAATAGATGGTGTCCAAAAGGCGCTGTGCATTACCAGCGGATGACTGGAGTTGGGACTGTAAAAATGAGTAAATTGGTCCCCAAGGCCAGAAAAAGCTCTGTCAAATCCCACTGTTTATATCATACTGAGTGGCTGACTTGTGGTTATTTTGTAATTTAATACTGCTAAATGTCAACGGGAAATCCTTTCAACTACAGTTTGATACCTAGTGACAGAAAATCATTCAAGACTTAGACAAAGCAGCTAGCTCAGAGAAGTGCAGGTTTTTCTTTTAATCTTTGCATAAAGAGTGATTTTGCAGCAGATGCCCTGCCCTTGAGGGGAGAGGGCAAACATGCTGCTTGCCTCTTCTTCCCTCAAAGATGCACCTTTCCTATGGCTGGCACTGGGCAGGGCTGCCTATACCTCTGTTTCCAAGAGCAGGAGCCGCTGGGCTCAGTGCTCCCTGTGCCTCCCCAGTCAGTCCCTGTTCTACTTAGTTTCTTCACTGCTTGTCCTGCACAGCCCTGTGTATGAGACCAACTCTTCTGCCTGCACGTTTGTTTATAAGAAAACAGAAAACCCAGAATGGCCACATTCTCCAAATATTTCCTGTAAACAAATCCAAACACTCATACACACGCAAAGGCTGCTCGAGCTGCACTGGGAAGGAGCTGCAGAGCTTACAAGTGGCTTGTGACATGTCTCTTTCAAATGATTAACTGAATCTCATACACTGTGTTAAAGAAATCTGTCTAAACTCGCCCAAAGCAGCTACCGCTCTGCATTCAAGGTGCTGCCCTGCCCACCCAAAGAGCTCCTTGGCTCCTTGAAGGATTGTTGCTGGGAAGCCATCAAGACAGCAAACAGGAATCATCTATTCTGGTGCTTCCAGCTGCTGGTCTCCTCCTCAGGCAGCGACACTTGTCCCCTTTTCCTTGGGATCAGAGCATCACAGTGGTGCATGTGACAATGGGGAATAGACTCAGCTCAGAGCTGGCTGTGCACAGCCCAGGGAGACCTGACTGCAGGCAGGATATTGTGCCTGGTGCATGTGGTGGGAGGCACCAGTCTGTGACACATGTAGCGGAGGGGACACTGACCACAGCGCAGCCCAGGCATGAAAGCAGGGAAGAGGTGTTTCTTCTCTATGTACAAATACAGCTCTGCTTGGTGCAGACTCAGACCATATTTCAACAGCTCTTTGTGCTGGGCAGCAGCAGTCATCTTTTGCAGGGCTGCTGTCCAAGCAGAGTCTGTTGCACCTGATATTCTTTGCTCAGTCTGTCTCCAGCAGATCTCTGGTCTCTTGGGGGCTGAGCAGAATAATTAGAGGTCTGAGAGCTGGACAAAGCCTGTCTGGTGGATGGGGTAATTTACAAATGCTCAGACTGTCCACACTCCTAAGCCAAAGAGGAAGCTTAATTAGAGGCACAGGGGAAATTCATCTGGGAAAAAATTAGGGCAGCGAGAAGCCCCAGCCCACCAGAGGCAGAAGGACACCCCATGCGCCTCTCCCTTTGGATAGCCCTCCTGCTGGCATGGGCCAGGGAGCAGGGCTTTGCATGGAAGTAAGGGGCAAGTGGTGGCCCTGTGCCTAAAAGCAAAAAGGTACAGTCGTCCATTCACTGAGTCTCAGCTCCCTCCTGCTTTGGGAAGCTCTGACAAAATGCTCTGAACTAGCTCAAGCATCTCTCCAGGGCTGCGTGGCCCAGCCTTATGTTGGCAATTGCCAGCTCAGGCTAATGGGGTCTGCGGGGAGGCTGTTTCACACTCAGCTCTTCTGTTATACACTGTTAGCAGCAAAGTGGGGGGAGCTGCACAAGCTGCTCAGGCAATATGTCTGCACAGATCCCACTGGATTCTGTCTACTGCTCTTCAGTGATCCCTTAGGATCCAGTCTGCTTCCTCAGGTTAGGCCAGTGGCTTCTAGAAAACAATGACTGAAAGCTCCAACCTCTCTCTGCCAGGCTGGGAGGGAGAGTGGAGTGGCACAGTGGGAGCTCCTGGCTCCACATAGCATCAAGGCAACAAGCACCAACATAAAATCAGACCAGGGCAGAGACTGTCACAGTACCAGGAGTGGGAGCAGCTTGTGTCACAGCTTCTGGGGCTCTGCCAATACTTACAAGAAAGTAATTCAAAGGTTTGTCCCTTACAAACTCCACAAAAATCTGGAGAAGTCCTGTGATTTAGGGAACAATGTTCTCCCAGTGTCTCCTCTCCCATTCTAGGGGATGGAGCTATTTTGTGGCTAAGGCAGCCAAAGGCTGGGGCACAAAGTGTTAGGTCTGCTCCACCGATTTGCTCTGGGGCTTTAAACAAATCCTTTTTGGCCCAGCTTCTTGCAGGCACCTGACAGAGACAGGAGCCAGTATGTAAACGCATTCCTTCTCTCAGAGTCTTACTTTCCCCATTTGTAAGCTGGGTTTATACTATCTCACTCCTTCCCGGGATGGTGCTACTCTTCATTAGTACATTTAAAGCATGCCAAGATCTGCAGATGAAAGAAATATGATAATGCAGTGATACAGCATGATTGTCTTTTGGACTTAGAGACTCAGCCTTCACCCTGCATCCAGACTTTGCAGCTCCTGGCATCCCCAGAAACACCAGTTCAACAGCTGGAGCGCTGAAGGGAAGTGAGAAACATCCATGCTGTGGAGAGGTGAGACCTGCCATCCTTGACAGCCCTGGTACAACTGTAAATATTTCCATCTCCACAGGACTGTCAAACTCTAATTTCTATTACATGGGGTGAAGGCACCTGAATTCACTCTCTAATCCTGCAGCACAGTCTGAGGAGAGGAAATTCTTATTGCACAGTAATCACTGTCACCCCTGGAGCTCCAGAGGAGTTCCCCACTGGCTTCTGCTGCTGCTACCTGCAGCCAGAGAGGCACAGGAGAAGTGTGGGATGTCTCTAGCCGCTAGAATTTACTATTCATGTGATCTTTCTTTCCCCATGGCCTCATTTGGCCCAAAATCTAAATTTCACAGCACCCACACTGTGCTGAATCTTCACACTTTGCCCTGCCTGAGGCCACTGGGGTACCTGTTGCATGCACACAGCCTCCTGCAAGTGGAGGTAAGGCTGGGAGACTGAGATATGACATGTAGGGAGATTTCTGAGCTTGTAACAATACCTCATATTTCTGCTTTTGAGATCGGCATGGGGAGGGAAGTCTGGTTTGCATGATAGTCCCCGTAAAGCAAAGCAGTCGCTCCTGAAGAGCAGATACAGCTTTACTCTCACGCTCCCAAAGACAAATTTACTGCTGCATTGCTTACCTCTAAAGCTCCCTAAGCAAGATCCACCCCTCTGGGATGCTGAGAGGACCCATGAGGCAGGCATGTGTGGCTCCTGTCTATTCTGAGAAATAACAGCTGAAGACACCCCGTCCTGGTTTGTTTGATGAGGTCTCTGGGCTGGCCATACCTCCTGAAGTGAGGTCTATTTTCCCTTGCATCCCTGGGCCTTACACAAAGGACTGCTGACTCATGCATTTGAGGACCAAGTGCTGTAAAGAGGATGCTTGAACACATGCAGTGGTGCTGAGTCCTTCCACTGAGCATGGCTAGAAAAGAGGTCTCTGGCAGGTGTATGTAGAACAGCTTTATGGGGCGTGGCTGGCCAAGACAGCCGTTTGAGTAGAATCTCCCTGGCCAGGCAGGTAACATGCCCTGGCTCCAGCCCAGTGGGGTGGCAGGGACAGGAAGAAATGAACTCCTCAGACCTGCAGGGCTGAATATGAAAACAGGGCTGCATGTGCTGCTGCCCCAGGGTAAGTCATGTTTCCAGGGGAGAAGAGCTCAGTGAGGGGTTGTCAGACATATATGGCTATGCTTTGGCAGCTCTATCTGCCCTGTCACCCAGCCTGAAGTGACACCTGCCAAGCCCCTTGACTCTGGCTGGGAGAGATTAAAGGATGGAGTGGCTCGCGGTTAAGGCTCAGTTCATTAGAAACAGTCCTGTTAATTGGGTATTAACTGGCCTCTGCTGGGGATCAAGGACACATGGACTGGGAATACAGGAGCTGCAGTGTGATGCTTGTCAGACATTTGAACTTTGGCAGGCTGGTGTAGCTGGCATGGGGACGGCAGCCCAGCCCTCAGCTGGCATGTCAGGCCATGCCCCTTGGAGATTCACGGCTGCTATTGTCTTGGCCAGACTAATCCCTCTTACTGGGATGCTGGTCTGGTTTTTCCTTCCCATCCCAGATTGTGTATCACACCTCTCGGGCTTTGCTCAGTTTAAAAATACATGTTTAGGGCTTAATCTGTGCTGCTTTAGGGCACAAAGACCAGGCTGGCCCCAAGATCACCTGACATTAAGTCCTGAAACAAAGCCCTTAGGGCAGAGTCCTCATACTCTGGCACTAGAGTCTCAATTCCTGTCGCCTGGAAACATAACAGGATTGTCTCTGTTTAGTGGGATTATGTCTGAAAAAGCCTTTTGTTACTGCCACTCTCTGCTCCAGGGTTGACAGCTGAATCAAACCAGATGGGAGACCCAGAGTCAGAGCAAGGAAATGGTGGAGGGCTCCTGGTTCTGACATGGGTTGACCTTGCACAAGTCACTCCATTGCCCTACACTTGGCCTCTCCTCCCTGGGGCAAAGGTGAGGAAGAGGCCTTCAGAGATCAAATGCCTTTTGCCTGAGACATGCCAGGAAGCTGTGTGCAGCTTGAGTAGGGGCACGAGTTATTGCCACTTCTGTTCCTCTGTGACCTGAGAGGCACGTCTCACGTGTATGGCAGGAACAGCATCCACAGTGGGTGCTGTTGGAGGACGAGAGTGTGACTTTTGGCAATTCAGCAGGTCATGTTCACAGGGGGGCTGAGGAAATACTGGGAGCATGGAGATTAAATGGGAAACACGAGGCTTCCGTAAGTGATTCCTGTCTCCCCTTTATGTCAAACCCCAGCAGTGTCCCCTCGCAATAGCACCCTATGCTACAGGCCACGCCTCGGCTTTTTTGGGGTTGATGGCATGAACCTGCCCAGCACAGAGCTCCCCAGGTCTGCTCTGTGCAGCAGCCTGGGGAGGAGGAGGCTGAAGGTGCCTTTCAACAGAGTTGCAACCAAGCAGCTCCCCTTGACACTTGCAAACCTGCAGCAATGACGGAAGGCTCTCTACCTCTAAGGCATGAGATGTGCTGTACACAGCAAGAAGCTTTGCCTAATTAACTCCGATTGTATATGACATTGTCATGTTGATTTACTAAATATACGCGGGAAATCTCTTTATTTCACCAGCTGATTGGTGACATAATCTGGGTCTGTAAGAAACAGCCTTGACACCAATTCCCTCTGGTTATGTTACCTGTCTTTTCCACCTGCAATCGCATCAATGAAGCCCACAAGGAACTTCAATAACTAATTTATTCATTTTGCTTCTGATTTATAGTAAAAAGGAAAGGATGTCAGGATACACTTGTCTAGAATGACAATCAAGCCCAGAACCCTTCCAAGCTCACGCCTTCTCAAGAAGTAGAAGGCTTCACCTTAGCAGCATGTGCATTGTGCACATCGCAATTACCAACCACTTTTGTGTTGCTGGAGACTTACACCAGCTGGGAGAAAGTTTCCAGATAACACAAGCCTGAAAAAGTCAATTACCTTGCTCCCTTATCTGCTAAAGATATGGGCATCCCTGACTGACACATGCCATGTTCAATCATGCTACTCATGTCCCCACTTGCTCCAGAATAATTACTCCATGTTTACCAGGATGTGCTGAGGTCCTGTACACTGTACTGTGGTGGAAAGGGCACCACAGACCCCTGGGATCACTTGTATGAGCAGCAGGCATAGGATGAAGACTCAAGTTGATGCAAATGAATCCACAACTGCCTGTGGATGAGTCCTGCAGAAAGGCTCAAGGAGCTTTCACATTATTCAACTTTACTCTGAAGTGCAGATTTTCAAATCTGCATTTGCTATCTAAAGAAAATGGACTCCAAGAGAGCTCTGAAAAACTCATCCTAAACCTCCTCTCCTCATGTGCGACATGGGAAATATTCGAAAGTTTGTCTTGGCAGGAACCTACTTTCAGTATGAAGCCATGTGCCAGAAGGTCGAGGCTTTCCTCCCCAGATGGAGAGCAGAGAAATAATTACTGATCTCCCCTTCAGAGGCCACAATGCAATCTCTTTCCGAAAGGGAATACAGTCCTACGCGCTTTGCTGAGAAGCAGCTGTTGTTAGTTAGTGCTGCAGCCTTCCACTTGCCCAGGTTTGCAGGAACTGGGCTGCTCTGTTGTGTGTGCAGCTTCTGCAGACTCAAACTTGCATTTTTCAGGGCTGAGAGAGACAAGGAGCCATGTTCCCTGCTCTCAGTAGAGGTGAAAGGATCATTGCTCTGCACTGTTCATCCTGCCCCAGATCAGCACATCGCCATCCCAGGCCACCACAATGGCATTTCCCATTGACCACAACTCTGCCTGACATTGTTTCCCAAACTTAGAGCATTTTTCTTAAGGCTCAGCCCATCACTGAAGCTGTCGTTCTCACGGGCCAGCAGCATGAGTGGCCTTACACTGATAGAGGTGCCCTGGGAGACTCTGAATGCCTCCTTCAGCAGTTCTCTGAGCTGCTCCAATTTCTGGCTGGAACAACTAAAGTTACAGACCAAAACCACTTCCTCCTGCACACAGACTGTCCTCATCAATGCCGCACTCTTCATTGCAGTGAAACAAGAGCCTCATTTGGGAGAGCAATCAGGGGAGCAGAGATAGCTACTCAAAGGGATGTACAGATACTCTGTGTCAGGCGTGGAGCCTAGCTCAGCAACAGAGAAAGCAGGGGACAGGGGAATATGCAACTCCATTGGATGAGAGCCTAGTTAAGATCTGTCTGTGTCAGGCCAAAGCTTAATCTGGATTGATGCAAACTGCAGAAAGTATCATTAGGGACTGTCTGGGGAAGTCACAGAGCTTCTCTGCTCCCTTCTTGTCTTCCCCAATAATAGAGATATTTCTGTTTACAAAGGTGGACTTGATCATCAGATTTTCCTCTGTAGATCTCTAGTATTTGCATGTGTCACCCTGTTTTCCCTGGCTCATTAATCACTCACTGTGCTTGTCAAATTGGAGCAGTGCCTGCTGTGCTCCCACAACCTGCTATAGGGGCCCCAGGCTGAGCTGCTGCATAGCTGCTTTATGGAGCTTCGGAACGCAGCCCCCTCGGTGTGCCCGATGCACCTTGTGCAGCACACCCCAAGAGCCGCCACACCAGCACTGCAGCATTGCCCTGGCACACGGCTGGCTTGTTGGCTACAGGACAAAAAGCTTTCCTTAAATTCCAAACAAAACATCTTCCATCAACCATGCGGTCAGTCTGGTGTCTGCCATACTCTGACACACAAATACATGCCTGGCCTTTACTGTGCCAGCACTCAGTGAGCTGAGGTCCCCATGCCTGGGACAGGAAAGCCTCTGGCCAGGTCCTGCTCCCACTCTCCCACTCTAGACTTCAGCCCTCTCTCTTCCATTACATTCTCACTCTCTGGTTCATTTTCTTCCCCTTCAGCAAACAGGAAGAAAAACAAGAGAAAAATACGTCTGTACCTGGCCTCATGTCCCCTGGCTTTAAGGGCTGTTAAGCTCAGGTGAGGGCTGAGATTCACTGTCCAGTTGATAGCCTGATGAGATGAAAGTGTGTCTTGCCCAGGGAGTGGGAGAACTGTGGGGAGAGAAGGAGAACATGTCAGCAATTTGTCAGGAAAGCTCTTGAGCAGACCTGTTTACAGAACAGACAGCCTGGACCAGTGAGACAGGCCCAGATACAGTTTAAACAAGGTCTCTTGGAGCTCGGATGTGGTTCAGGCCTGTCTCAAGCAAGGTGGGGTTTGTCTCTGCAGCGTGCAAGATCTCTGGCTGATTAGGAGCAAAGCCCATCTCCTCCTTCTTGCCTTCCCTGTCAGCTGGAGCACATGGCTTACAGGAACAGCTCCCTTTTTTAGTTCTCTCGCAGTTTTAATGACCAGCCTCTGTGATTGGCAGGAGGAGCTGAGTCCTGGTAGGGCTGAGGAAATTCAATATTGCTAAGACCAGGACAGGAAACAGCAATGTGTTCCTGCAGTCACAACTCCACATTAAGTAATTTGTGTATTAAACTGAAGATGACACAATGAAATGCTGAAATTATCTTGGTCCATACCAGTTTACAGGACAAAATGAACTTAAAAGGGTTCAATTTGGTGTCTCTGAGACACCTATCACTTTGTTATCAAGCTTTCAAACATCTATTTAGGTATTATTCACAACTGATCTATAAGGGTTGGAGCCAGACAGGGAGGCTCAAGTCACAGAGCCTTGCGAGCCCTGGGGCCATGGGGCAGTGGGAGCCCTGGTCCAACACTGTTCTGCTATGCTCAGTGTTAACAATTTAAGCTCTGCAAGTTCCTCATTCTATGCAGCAAGCCAGGGATGACAGGGAACAGATGTTTCCCTGGACACTGACAGGAGAAATCCCACAGGTTCAAGGTAGTTTCTTTTCTAACAAACATGTCCCTGAGCTTCCTGATCTGTGGAGCTGGATGAAGGATTTCAGGGAAGCCAGGTCCCTCAGAAGATCACCAAGACTGCCTGTTTTTAGTCAAGTCAGAGGCACTCCAGAGGTAGAGCCAGTCAGGGCTGACTGACATCCACGTTAACCACAATGTCAAGCTGGGAGTGGTAAAAGTCAACTTTGTCTCCTCTCAAATTGCAGAGGCATGGAGCCTGCTCAACACAGGGCTGCCTTTCTGCACATGCTGTTTACTTTGCTCTGTATCAAAGTATCGAAGATGGAAACCCAGGATAAAACCTGGATGCTTGCTCCTCATTCTCTATGCACGGCTGTAAAACCAGCTGAGGCTTCTGTTTTACTTAGCTTAGCTTCAACTTATTCACCAGCAAAAATCAGATTTCAAAGGACAGTCTGAAATTGAAGCTTAATGTAAAGTTACTTTTCAAGTCTTATTTAAGTGTTAGAAAGAAACCCTCTAAACCTGTAGTTGAATCCCGTTAATAGCTGTTAAATTTCCCAAAGGGTTTAATAACAAGTTATTGATTTGTAAGCTCAGCAGTTGAGCAATGGAAAGGAAAAACCAAGACCACAGAAATCTGGGAGGGTAATGCCAGAATTACACTTTGACACAAACAATCACTGGAAAATATTTCACTTAAGGTTTTCCATATGACAAGTCAAAAGAGGGAATACAAATATCCGTTGTCTTTAAATGTGAAGCTGAACTGCTGTAATCCCCTGGATTGTTTCAGGTAGAACAGATGCTATTTCCACAGTGCTGTGTTAATTTCTTGCCAACTATTCATTAGGAAATTGCAACAAGAGCCTAGAAAACACATACTCATACTTGTGTGTGAAAGTGAAGAGTAGGCCACCTGAGCAACACTACCCTCCTCACTAACTCACTTAACAACGTGCTTAAATATAAGCTACTGCATAGTCACATACCTATAGATACACACATTTCCATTCGTATTTCGTTCATCCCAAATTAAGTATTTATATTAAAAATCTCTTCAAATGCAGAAAGGCAAAATATACCTCCAGTATTGAATGGCAGTTAAGCAATTCAATTCCCTCTAAAACTTGTCTGCTGTAATCTTCATCAAGAAACTCAAGCCAACCCAAAGTAAATGAATATAGATATGCCTGCTCAAAGTAAATAATTGCTTGAGCAGTCTCTCTAGTGTGGAGGGTTTAATTGTCTTCTTTTCTTGCTGTTTACAGAGTAACTGACAACGAAAGGACATGTTTCATTTTCTCCACTTCAGTGGGGTGATCTAATGGACTGGAGTGTACTCACTAAAGCTCTAGAGCATGGTATAAATGGGCAGCAGTCATTAGACAATGCAGGAACAAGACAAATCAGTCCTTTTTAGCTTCAGGTCCTCTACACAGCCCATGGGATAGAGCTAATGCAAGAATTAGCCAAATAGAAAACCAAGCATTCAGTCCATTAATGACAGGAACTGACTTCCCTCAGGTTCAGAATGCTTCCCTACAGCAAGACAGAGGGACACTGGGAGGAGACATGGTGGCAAAATGGCACAATTAGGGGGGACTTTGTGCTGAAGGTAGCAGGGGAAGGGGATTTTCCACATTGCACCTTAAAGGGAAGGAGTTTGAAGAGCCTGTGATATCGTTTCCCTGGCCCAGGAGCTGGGGCTGCACTTTCAGCTGAGACTGTGTACTGCCTACCAGCCAGAGGAGCCTGGGTTGAGGGAGAGCCCCATAGCCCAGCCCTGGGTTGCTCTATGCTGTCCTCCACAATACATTCACCCATTAGAGCAGGCTAAATTCTCTTTGACTCGTCCCTGTGGGGCAGCTGTGCATTGATGTGACTGACTTCTGGGAGCATTCCCTGGCACAAGTGATCAGGAAAAGAAGTGTTCAAAGTCCTCCAAGTTGGCATCATTCACAATTGGAACCTGTGCTCCACCACACAGCACTCAGGCCAGGACTGCTGAAAGGCTCTTCCAGGCAGGACACCAGAAACAAATCTGACCTCACTGCTCACCCCAAAAGAGCAGAGCTGCTGTCTGGAGTATCTGTGATCAATATATAGAATCAGAGAGTCTTGAAATAGTTATTGTAGAACAGAAGTAAAAGTCGTGCTTCAACACACCACCTTGTTCCTGGAACAGGCACAGAAGCAAAATGAGCTGTTAGAGATTAGTCACTGCTCTGACCTTGTGCTTTGGCCAGCACGGATTCACAGGGCTGAAACAATGCTGCTTCCCGTGAGAAATGATTCAGAAGTCTAATGCACACGCCACTTCCCAGCCCTGGCTCCTAATTCCACTCTCTTTCTACCATCATTCAAATGCTATGTCCCTTTGCAGCCTTTTAGACACCTGTCCTGATTTGCGAGAGGGTTCAAGATGCTTTTCTCCTGCATCTCTGTCTATACCCTCGCTTGGCTTCTCTGCTCCTGCTGTGAAAATGATCACAACAGCCTTGCTGCAACGTGGAGTTACTCCACCGGATGAGAAAAAACATTACCAGACAAAGAATCAAGGAAAAGGCAAGCCATCCCATCCTGCATTCCCTGGGTATCTTGGAAAATGGGTACAACAATGCAGTGCATTTGTTGCTATTGTACATATGTTGGTGCCTCTGTGTGCTGACATTCAGACAGGACAAGGGAAACTTGCTCTTCTGACTGTTGCTCCCTTTTGGCTCAGCACCATGAGTGGACTCAGACAGATCCATCCTGAATGCATGCCTCCTGCCTTACTCTCTGCAGGCAGGTGTCCTGATACAGCACTGTGAACAGCTTTATAAGACAAGTGCACTTTAGAGTGCAACCCTCTGAAAGGCATTTACAGCTAATGGGGGAAGGCAGAGAGAGAATAAACATGCATTTTCCAAAAGCCAATGTAAAAATGGTGTGGAATTAAGCTAGCATAACAGAAATTACAGCTGGAGCCCATGATCCAGGCTGAATAACTGAGCAGCTGGAGGTCCTGTCCTTGAGGTGCTGGGGGGTGGCTTGTTCTTCAGATAGGTATTTATCACCAGGACATTTCCAGATCTACAGGAAAGTCTTGTTACAGTTGCAAAACAACCATCTCCTCTCCTTACACCCAAATTAAAAGAAAGGCTGATAAAATACTGAGTAGCCTCACAGGCAATTGGAGGTGTGGCAGTTCCTACCCACTGGGTATAATTTTTAACAACCCAAACCAGCTCCAGAATAAAGCACAGAAAATGTCAGCCCTTTGTATGAAAGGGCTTTTGAAAAAGCCAAGCTGATTCCCATGCGCCGAAGGCATTAAGACAGCATATGTCACAGTGCCTGGGAACTGAGCGGCAAAGAGTTGGCTCCAATGTGCCGGATAATGGAGCCACTACTACTAGTCCAGTGAGCTCCGGCTGCCACCCTGCTCCTCGTAGCAGTTTCCAGCATTCTGGCACTCGGTGCAGGCCACCTGCAAACCAGATCTGGTCTGTCGGAGGAAACTGGGACCTATTTTAGTTGCCCAGCTGCAGCTCAGCTCATTTGCAAGAGGCAGCCTGCCACATCAGAACTCCTTTAGGAAGCACCAGGAGGCAAACCAATCTGCTGCCTCCGAAAAACAAGATGGGTAGGAGGATGTGTCTCTGCCCTGCTTAGATGGGAAGCAGCGGGGATTGCTGTGGGAGGCAGGAGAATGCAAGGGCTGTCTCCTCACCAAACACCCTCTGCTTTGCTTCAGGGAAGAGCTCTGACATCCCCAAGCTTAGACATAAAATGCCAGGGCAACTGAAGGTTGTGCCAGCATCTCTTGGAGACTGCTAGGGCTTGGCACAACAGCTGTGGGTAGATGCTTGTCAGGCCTTGGAGATCTGGAAACCCCCCAGCAATTGCCTCTCCAACTCTGCTCCCCACTGACTCCCTGCAGACCTAGTGAAACAGGAGAGTTGAGTTTGCCCTGGGTCATAGTCTGAGCCTAGTGCACGGCAGAGCCAGATAACCGGGTTGCACCAGGCCCCCTGCTGCTGCAGACAAGGCTGCTGAGCCTGTGGGGCAGTCCTCTGCCTTTCCTCTCTGCCAGGAGGGACTGCCACTGTGCTGTCCCTGCCATGCTCAGCCTTGGCCATGCAGCTTCCCTTGGAGACTGCAGCATCTGCTCAGCTGCAGAGCTGGACTCTGGTCTGCACTCCCTCCCCACAGCAGTGTCCTTCCTGAGCAGAGCTCAGCAAGCACACAGCACACTGGAGAAGCTGTTAAGCTACAACAGCAGTGTTGGAAGCCGTGTCATGGCACTGGTAGGTGATATGCACCCAGGGAGCATGGAGAGAGCTAAGCCAGAGCAGAATAATGAAACATTGCCATGACTTCCCAGGCCTGGCCTTTTATCAGATACAACTTCCTTCTCTTTAGTCATACATTCCTGTTCTCCTGCCAGAACGCAATCTCAGACCTAACAGCAGAGCTGACTGAAATGCCTGTGCTCACACATATCCCTGTATCCTCTTTCTTGCTCCAGCTGGAAGGTATCTGCTCAACTACCTGAGGAGAAACAATAAAATCACCCCTCCCAAGTCAACTGTCAGCCTCAGGGAGAGTAGCGCTGCTCATGGCTTGTTATGTTTCAATAAAAAGCAGTGGAAATACAGCCACAGAAAAGAACCAGAGACCCATGTCCTCCTGAGAGAAAAATCAGTCACTCCCCCTTCTATTGGCCTGTTTTCTTACGAGAAACTGGTGGCCAGGTGGGATGGACGGGAATGAGTCAGATACAGGGCTGGTCATAAAGTGAGCAGGAAATGAGAAGTATTGTCCATGCAAAATGTGCTTATCAGAGGGTTGGAATGAAAATGTTCATTTTCTTCGGGAATGTTTTTAGTGGAAATGTTCCAAGTAATTTTTGTTTTTTAAGAAAAAGGTCCAATGCTTCAAATTTTTCACTTTTATTTTTATCATTATAGGGACAGTGTTTTATACCATGCAGAGGCTTATATTTGTGGGATAAAATGTTCCTCTGACATTAGCCAGCAGTGAGCTTCCCAGGAACACCAGTTTACTGGTAGGAATGATCACAAACCAGCAAATCTTAAACCACCCTGAAAGAATGTTCCATAAAGGGAATTATGGGCTCATAAACCAGCTTTTGCACCTGATGCCATGAGTTAGGCTTACTGAATTTGGGAAGTGAAACGCTGTCACAAGCACTGCATGTCAAACCAGAGCAACACAAACTGTACATGCTGGCAGTTTCCTGTCACAAACAAACTGCAGACCAAGAAATCCTTATTACTACCTCAGTCATTTCAAAGCGTAAATGTAATTATCATGATCTGATCAGGGATAACAGAGAAAGAGGCGTAATTTGCTGACAACAGTATTTGCAATAATTAATATCCCAGATCTTGCTTTACAGGGTCATGAATGTCTTGAAATGGGAAATGGGATGCTTAAATCATTTGTGTCCCTTTAATCATCTGCATCAGCCAGGGTGACTCGGAGCCTCCTGCCCAGAGTCTGGCAGATTCAGAGCCCTGTCAGAGGCAGGGCCTGGGAGCTTCCACTCAGGGTTCAGTGGGCTGCCTTCATCCGCTTTCCTTCCAAGGACCAGGATTCTGCATATCAGGAGGAAAAGGCCTGCTTTGGTTAATGGCCTGCTTTGGTTTTTTGGTTAAAGGAGCTGTACAACCTTTACAGACATAAGTTCAAAGAGCATTTATCAGCACTGGAGTAGTTCAGTGTGGAGGTTGTCCCTGAACCAAAATGCCATCAAAGTAAGCCCACAAGTTCTGGAATTTACGGCAGGGTGAGTGTGGGGAACTTTTCAGCTTTACTGATGAGTAAAAGAGACACTCAGCTAAGTAAAATCAGTAACCAGACAGCACGTTCCAAGCCAGATGAAAAGGGGTCAGGCAGAGCAGACAGGGCACACAGAGGGTTTAGAGAAGCCAAGTCAGGCATTAACCTTGCCCTTCAAGGTGCCAGAAGAGCTGGAGAAGCTCAGCATCTAAAGCCTCACTAGTCCTTAGCCTTGCTGAAACTACCCACATCAAACCAGTGACTGGCAGTGGGAATAGATGGGTGCTGTGATGCAGACACCTTCACTCCCTCATAAAAATCAGGGATGTGTCCCATATCCTCCCTATGTTCCGTTTGACCACAAAAGGCTTTGTTTCAGCCACCCAACTTGCCTGAGGAGGGGAAGCATTACATGAGTAGGAGCATGTGCGTCTCTAGGTCTGCCCACGTGCTGCTTGTCCTCAGGCATCCAGGCATGTGGGTGGTGCAGCGTGAGACAGGAATCGGCTGATGCTGCTGTAGCAGCCACACGCTGTAAAAATGAGCCTGAGAGTGTAACATTTCTTTTATGGGGAAAAAAATCCTGTTGCTTGAGAGGCAACTGAAGCAGAGATTAGAAAGGTTCCTGAAAGAGGTTAATAGAGCCAGGATGTAAGCAGCACTTGGAGTCACCATTTCCAGTGTTGAGCTCTGGCCCCTGGGCTGAGATTGGTTCATTTGGCTCCCTGGAATGAGGCCTGTCAAAACTCTCCTACCTTTAATCACCTTTTGTGGGAAAATGAAGTACACATTAGATGCTTATTAACATTCATGTAAGTCATTTACTTATCTTGTCTGCTATTTGCTGGGGAAAAAGAGAAAACTCACAAAAGGCCTGCACAGAATCCCCCCAGGACCACAGCACTGCTGAAAAGTCCATCTGATCCCTCAGTACCTGTTAGTTCTTACCCCCCCAGTAATTCCCACAGAGGCAGAAGCAGCTCTGGGGGAGCTTCCCAGCTAAACTCTTACAGTTGCTCTACCGGGTTAAGTGGTTAACTGGATGCGCTCTGCTTTTAGAAAATGGTTCACTGAGCACAGCTGTCACCAAACAACAGTGTAGCACAGACTGAACAAATGCATTCAGGGGAAATCAGATAATAGAGGTGGAAAGTGTCCTGTGATCCATTTAACTGTGTCTGCTCCCATGAGAACACCACAGAGACTACTGGATTTGGTGAACCAGCATGACCATGCAATGGAACGCGCTCACACACAGCCACTGTCAGGCAGAATGGGGCAGAACGCATGTCCTTATCAGCAAGCTGCTGGGACCAGTCTGGAGATGGCTAACATGAGCAGGTCTGGAGGGAGGGATGGGCACTGCGCCCAGCCAGGACTACTCTCAGTGAATTTGTTGCTTCACAGAGCCTGTTCAGCAGATGAAATCTCATCAAAGCACTGTGTGGCGTTACACTGAGCCAGGTGAGTCTTGCAGGCTCACCTGGCTCAAACAGATTCAGACCACTCTCCCCACTGTTGGCTTAATAATTAAGAAGTTGTTCTTCCCAAGTTAAGGACACAGCCTTCTTTATAGAGCAGCCGACTCTGTTTACCCCTAATTGCACTCTAGGTGAGAAGTTAAGAGGAGAAAGGATCTTATTATCTGGGTAAGCTGAAAACAAAATCCCAACCAGGAGGGCCAGCGCAGCTGTTCCTTCTTCTCCAAGGGCAGGACTCTGCCTCTGGAACCTCCCCAGAGCCTCATCCCTGCCCTGGAGAATTAATTATCTGCTCCTTGTGCCTGAGCAGATAGCGGAGAGAGATGATTCCTTTGTGTTACGAGAGGAATTGTGAGACAGATGAATTAAGTCTCGCTCAGTCTTCAAAGTCAATCACAGCCCAGCCTGGAACAGCTCGGGTCTGCACAATGTGCTGTACCCGGTATAGGAGTCCTGCCTATGTCCACACACACAGAGCTGTGTTGAAGCAAGGAAGGATTTCTCCTGCAAGGGCCTGAGATTCCTCAGACAAATCCTATCAATCAGCTAAGTTCTACAGCATAAACCCCTCATGCCATCAGCCTGCTCTGTAGGCCCGGGGACCAGTGTTACTGTGAATGCCTGATGTGCTGTGGTCCAAGCCACAGCACCCTACTGTAACAGACCAGAGAGAGCAGGCAGCAGTGGCTTAGCTCTCAAAGCTCTGTCCTAACCAAAAGAAGCAAAAAGGCAGTAACCCTGAAGCCCAGCACATAGTACGAGGTGGAGCTGTGAGTGCACAGCACGGGGATTATGTGGGGCAGCTGCCAGGGCATCCAACTGGGATTTCAGCAGGACTCAGTAAGACAGAATTGAATGAAAGGCACACACAGGACTTCATACAAACCATAAGGACAATTCACACACCTGGCAGAAAAAAGCTTTTATGCACAAAGTATCAGAAAAAGCAGGCTCAAGAATTTCTCCAATTGTATTTAATCTGAAACTGAGAGCACAAGACACCCGCCTCTCAACAGTAAATAATATCAAAGAAATGTGGAGCCCATCTGCGAGGGCATGTTGTCTGGGCTCATTTCCATGCAGATGTACTCACATTTCCCACGCAACTTGGAAAACATGCTTATCTTTTCCAGGTAGGGATGCTTCTTGACATAGCTAAGAGATGCTGGAATACACTCCCTGCGTGCAGCACAGGGAATTCATGGCAGGAATTGCTCTCCCATCTCCTGAGCACACTAGTCAGTTCTGAGGCAATTTCTCCTTCTCTGTTGACAATGTAAAGCTTTGGCAGATTACCCAACTTGAAAAGTAATTTAAACTGCACTTATAAAATATTTCATGAAACATTTCTGAAAACATTGCCACTTTCACTCCCCAGCCATGACAGCAGCAGCTGAAAGAAGGATTGTGCAGTGAAACCTCTCTCTTAAACTCAGATCTCTTGAAACTCCTGCTGCTTCAAGCTGCTCTTTCTATTCTGTATTCACTTAAAAGGTGTGGGAAATAAGCATATTCAATATCAGATTTTGTTGTTTTAAAACTCGTGGAAGTAAATACTTTGATCTAATCACATGTAAATTATGTGTCACTGTTAAAATATGGGACTGCATGTAAATCTCAGATACAAAAGAAGTCATCACCGTCTCCATGTAGAATGAAAAGAAATGTAGAATATTAAAATCAAGAGGTTCAACTTTATTAGCATAACAGCTTCAGTTTATATTCATGTGCACCAAAAATGCATTCACAGCAAAATAACTCAGAAAGAAGAAAAGCCCTGATTCAGCACAGTAATTTAACTCATATTTAGCCTTAAGCATGTGCTTAAGTCCAGCTGGGCTTAAGTCCAGATGAAGAAAAATCCTCTGATAGTCAAGACAAAGCCAATAAAAGCTGAACAAATGGTTGCAGGCTGACCAAAGAATCCAGAATATTTTTTATCTGAGTTCACTCTTTGTTTCAATTTAAGTGTGTTCTATTGTTACCAATCTCTTTGTCCAGGCCTAAACCAAGTTCTCTGAGGATATTAGATTCATAATAAATACTATCCTTGAAGGATGGAGGGCAAAAGCTTCCTGACTGCATCAATCTCCCATTGACAGCACAAAAGATAGAGCATCTACAGGTAACACCAGCAGAAGCCAAGTGGAGTGTACTGGGGTCTGTGGGGAGTTGAACAGGACATTGTTCTTCCTCTGTTTCATAGGAAAAAATGCAAGAGGCCGTGAGTTCCCACCTGCTGCCTTCTCCCTCCTGAGCCAGGCAGTACTCCAGAGCTTCATGGGATCAGATTCCTTTGCCATCCTCCTAGCTGGGGGTCATTGCTGTCATTGCTGAGAGATGTGGTCTCCAGCTCTCCCATGCAAAGGAAGGCCTGTTGTCAGGGCTAGAGAAAGAACTTACACCAGCTGCAGGCAGCAGAGAGCTGGTTTTCTCCCCTACATGCTATGGGGAAGGCATTCGCTCTGCAAGAGGTGACAGGCTCTGATGCAGAGGTGGCTGTGGGCTTTGAATACAGAGATCCCTGACCTGGCAGGCTGCTGGGACTCCCTCTGAGGATCGGCACTGCCTTGTCAGGCTGCTCACAGATTTCCCAGCTCAGTGATCAGTGACAGCACTGTTCCAGACCATCACGGCAATGAAGCCATGGCTCAACTGTGCATGGGGGAAGAACGGAGCGCGAGCTCCTCAGTGCCCATCTATCAGCACTGGTGTGAGGGGCTGAGTCTCCAGCCAGGTCAGGAGTCAGCCCATGGAAACAGAGAAGGGGTTTGTGATTTGTCTTGGTGAAAGCATCACCCATTAGCTGCAGCAAAGAATACAAAGCAGTACTGCCAGGCTCAGGGAGGACACGAGTATGTTAAAAGCAGAATAAGATATAAGTAATAAGGAATGCTCTTCAACCATTATTAAGTGGAGGAAATACATGTTACCTTTCAAAGAACAGCACCTGGCACCCAAACAGAAAAGAGATGGGTCTCAGCTCACACACATGCAAGGGCTAACAGATGCTAACTGATGCTAACAGACTCAAACTCCATTGAGAGAGTGTTCTGGGGCTTATGGGCTGCAGTGGGCAATAATGGGAGAAGAGAGAGGAACCTCTGCAGTACCACACCTCAGACTGACCCTCTGCTGATAATAAGGAGAATTGTTCATTAAGAGCTTTTCAGGGAAACAGCAAATTCTAACTCAATATTTATACGACACCTAGAGAAGGAAAAGTACATTGTCACTGAAGCCAAAGATGTTGGTGTAAAAACAGTAATGAAAAAGAATTGTTGTCAAATTGAGGAAGAAACACACCTGAATCATCTGGACAATGAGCTGTGCCTACTGTGAGTACAGGCATTGGCAGCAGGGTGAAATATTTTGTCATATTCCAAAAGACTTGATACCCTAAGAGCTCTAAACCCTCCCCAAACTGTTTGGTGACATGAACGTAACCATTTCCCAGCAATCTTCTTTCCCAGAGCAACAGCGAGACACTGTCTTTCAAGGCGATGCAAAGCATCACTGGCCCCATGCACACAGGAAGAGATCACTGCTTTCTCTCTCTGCACATTAGGTGACTTCACTCTGTTTGCTGTGAGCTTTTGCAAAAGGTTCCTTTCATCAGCTGCCTTTGAGGTTCTTTGAAAAATGGAAATAATTAGGCATGTGTATTTTCATTGGCGCAGGGAGGCTGAAGCCTGATCTGAAAGGCTTTGCCTCTGCAAGAAAATAATAGGTCCAATTAAATGTACTTTATTCTCTGAAGTTCAAACGCCATAGCTTTGGGGGCAAGAATTACATGCAGAACAGGGCTATAGGTGTATACAGAACTGGGGTTAAAGATTATCTGCTTGGGTTTACAAAACAGCAATGCTGATGATTAATAGAGAAGCAAAGGGTGAAAGTGTGACACTCCTGTCCAGAGGGACAACGATAAAGCCCTGTGTCCACTGGCACTTAGTCCACTGAGAACTGAGTGATTCCATTTGCATGTGTAATCATATACCAGACTGCTAAAATGATGGATGTAGCTGTGATAAAAACATACTGGCCCTGAAGGGAGCTGGAGCAGACCCCTAATTATCACTCATGATTCCTTGTTCAGTTAATACTTTCAAGAAGTTTCTAAAGTTTCAAAGGAATATAAATCTTATCAAAGTATTTCTAATTGCACGTAAATGACAGGTACGGTGTCATTTAGCTTCGGCTGCAGGGAAGGGGCAGCAGAGTTCTCCAGAACCAGTGCAAAGGTCTAATACTGCATTCAAAACTCCCACAGAAATCAAGTCCTCATCTAAATGTTAACTGAAAGCAAAACTGCAGTTAAAAACCAGAGAGGATGCTCTAAAAATAATTAAAATCATGTAAGGCAAACCAACATGCTCCTCTGCTTATGGGTCTTGGCTCTCTGGGGGCTAACGCCTGCCTTTGCTGCCTGCAATGGCTTTCTTTCTGTATTCTTGGACAAAAGACACTTTATTACAGTAATTTATCACCCCATAAAAGTGGCTTTCTTGTATTGCTGAATAATTTTGAAAGAAATATGTTTTAAAAATTAAAAATGCAGTGGGTGTACACACACTCAGGTCTGCTGGGAGACATTTCTGCAACTACTGTAACTGCCTGGGTAGTTTTAATACCTCTACCTTCTATTATTTAAAGTATGATGATATTTTTTCCTTCTCTGAGCTTTGTCAGCTATAAATAAAAGATAAGGGTTGAATTGTACAGGGTATATGTAAGCACTTCCATTATTGATACTTAATGTTACTTGGAGGGGGTAATGAGACCACGGTGTTTCTCATTTGCACCTAAACCCTAAGGCCCAGCTGAGAAAAGCAGAAGGTGCATGTTGAAAGGTCATTTTCTCTGTGCATGCTTCCATTTTTTGTCCTCCGTGTGGCACCTTCCAGTATGAAAATGAGACCTATCCACAGATATTTAATGAGATATTGAACAAAGATGTCTGGGGAACTGTGAAAATTGCTTGATGGGACCCAGGAGGAACAGGAAAGGCTTCCTAGGAAGATGCTAAGGCAAGGTCTAGAACTGGGTCCTGAAACAACAAAAAGTTGTTTTGCACTTGTTCTCCTAGACTCAGAGAGTCCTTTGTCTGCTGAGCTGGAGCTGCTTTCTCCCCAGCTCTGGAACAAAAGGACATCCTTTTGTTGGCACTCTTGCTATTTAAGGTGTTGCCTTTTTTTTCAGCACATCAGTCAGTGGTTCCTCAAAAGCAGTGACATAAGGAAAAAGGTATGTTAAAATGGGACTAACAACAAATTCACTCATCAGACTGGTTCAGAAGCAGAAGGGTTGTTTGACCTGGAATCAGTCTGAAGGAAAATGAATGTGTTAGTAAGGATACCTCCCCCCTTCTCATTGTTTCGTACTTTATCTTCAGTTGTGCTGTTGATATGCTCTGATCCTTAATCGAACCAAGGCGGTTCGTCCATCGCCTGGCGTAGAAATGGAGTCCTGGGTGACCGTCTGCGGTCTTATAGCAGCCATCGTCAGCCTGGTTCTGGACGTCGCGCAGTTCTGGAGAAATGTGAGTGTTTTATTCCCTGTTTGTA
>JANHGB010019575.1:0-32910 GCA_026283785.1 Coracopsis vasa
CTGGCCTTGAACACTGCCAGGGATGGGGCAGCCACAGCTTCTCTGGGCACCCTGTGCCAGCGCCTCAGCACCCTCACCCTAACCCTAACTTCTGCATTTTATCTAACCTGAACTTCCCCTGTTTCAGTTTAAACCCATTAATCCCATATATAATCATTTTTGCTCTTTTCTTTCTGACAGGCCAGCCCCAGAGGGTGGGATCAAAGAGTCCAATAGAGCTGTGTTTATATTGGCTATAAAAAGTTTAAGTTACTTTATGAAAACGGGAATTCTTCAAATTCATTTTGGATCTGAGAGATTTGAAGACTCTTACAATTTCTTGACAATATTTCCACACAATCATCTTGGGATTGAAATCCCAGTGGTTTCTGATAGGACAAATACCTATAGATTTCAGGATGATCGTCCTGCTGATTTCCTGTCCGTCTCACAGATGGGAGGCTACAGCACAGTTAGTGTCACAACGAATTGCATGGCCCCTTTGGTCATATCAGTGTACAAAATCTCTGCTGCGCTCTCGTGAGCAGGAGGATGCTTTGTCAGAGGGAGGGGGGATTGCAGCAATCCCTTGTGCAGTTCTGTGGGCAGCAAGTGTCCTTCAGAGCCTCTTACAGCTGTGGGAAGGCTGGGGTGGACTTTCTGCAGGGCTGATCTCTCAGGGTGACAAAGTGGACCTTTTATTAACTAGGAAGAGCTCCACAGCCCATCCTTCCCATACACAGCTCTGTTTCTCACAACCTCTCCTTGTGCTTCACAGCCTGGACCGGTGTCACTCTTCCACCCCCTGAAGGCCACTTTGGAGCAAACCCAGCCTGCAGCATTCAGCAACGCAAAGGCTTTCCTTCGCCAGAAGAGCTCAGCATCACTCAACAATGGGGGTGCCTTGTGAGTATCCCGAGACCTCCCCACCAAAGCTGTAGGGCAGAGAAAGGGCACACTGGGTGTATCCACCCTCTGCAACCACTGCTGGTTCAGTAGCTCTGGAGATGGGGACACCAAGACCAGGAGCCCCTTCACACCAGGCTGGGACAGTTTGCCACTGGTGGCCACCAAAACGCCTGGTGCAGTTGTCCATGTGGCGGTAGTGTTGGGTTTTCTTGATGCTCTCCTCTGAATCTCAGTTGAAGAGTCTTTCCATATTGTAAGTGTGAGTTTATAGGGCTTTGGGCATTGTAAAACAACCAAGCAAACCCTGACCCAACAACCACCACTGCAACGAGGTCTTGAGAATCAAAAGATCCTTGGGAACAAAGCCATCCCTGAAGCTCATGGCACTTGGTAACAGCAAGAGCTTCTTCAAGCTGTCCAGGACAGAATCTGGTTCATCTTTGGGCAAGCTACAGCCTCCACAGAGATCTTACCAAACAGTTACAGTAACAGTGATCCCTAATCCTAATTCTCTTTTTCAGGTGGCTTTCCTTGTGTCACTGGCACTATGGATTTTTAGTGATAGACATCTGAAGTATAAATGTCCTAAATAGCCCTGATGGGGAAACCATCATCAGACTCTACACTGAAACCCAGAGCCCCCTGTACCACTGTACATTCACTGTACAGTGAATGTGCTTTAGCATGGCCACAGATGTGTTTGACCAATGTCTAACTGGCCTTGCATACATAATTTGCCTGAACTCCAATGTTCTTCATTCTTCTTCATCAGGTTAAGCTGCAGAAGTTGTTTTCATTAGCAAACTGAAGAAAACATGGTGTCTGGTTTGATTTCCTTGTTGCTCATGGGATCTTCAGGCTGTATAGGAAGCGGCCCTGTCAAAACCCAGTGGACCTTATAGCTTCACCAGCAGCTGTGCCTATCCTGCAACTGGTTTCACAAGTGAAACCTCAAAGGGTATCTGAGGGCTTTACCCTCGTCACAATTAAGGAAGCAAAATCTCCATGCAGAAGAGTTATTCTTATTTCCTCTTTTCCTTCTGACAGGCCAGCCCCAGAAGGTGGGATCAAAGAGTCCAGTTCCTGGGGGACCCAACGCACCCAGGATGTGTTTTATGAAACCAGGACACCAGCTTTTGAACGAGGCCACTCAGAAGAGATCCCCATTGAACGGGTGAGCAAAGAGGGTGAAGATGTGAGGACAGGATGAGATGTGGGAGATACTGGAAAAGATACTTAGAAAATGCTTAGAAAAGCTGGGTGAAATGCAGTAGACAGTAGGTCTGTCCCTTGAGACAGGTATTACTGTGTCTCTTAAAACCCCAAGTTTGTTTGAACTGGAGAAAACCCAAATCTGGTAGCAGTAGCCTGTACAGTCTGATCACTGTACATGTGGACACACTTTGCATGGAATTGTCTGCTGTAATAGATTTCTTAGGGTTATCTCTTCCTAGTTGTCCCATTGTCACAATTCCATTGTCCTCAGTGTACAAGCTGAGATGAGGGGTTGCTGGGACCCATTGCCATGGCTGGTGGAAGAGCTTAGCCCACTGTTGTCCTTGTTGAAGACGTCACTGCAGATAGTGTAAACTTCGGCACTGTAAATAAGGATAACCTGGGCACTGTAGATAAGGATAACCTGGGTACTGTAAACAAGGTAACATGGGCATTCCATAGCTCTTAATTCACTTTCTTTCCCACACCAGCATCTCTTCACAATTAAATCAAGCTTAGAAGCAGCCTGCTCAAACGATGCCTTCAAAGCTGATGTTCATGTTCTTGCTGACTGAAACCCTTCCTTGTTCTGATCAGGTGGTAGAAATGAGGGAAATCAGCCCCACACTTGCCAATGGAGAGCACCAACCAGGCCTGGAGAGCCAGGGGCGGGCAGCTTCCATGCCGCGCCTGGCTGCTGAAACTCAGGTGAGCAAGGGAGATCCATCGGTGATGGGAGACCAGGAGTGGGGCAGGAGCTCAGTACCTTCTCTCTGCTTTCCATGTCCTTGGAAGTTGCTTGTCAATACTTGTTTTGAAGGATGCATGCTGAACCTGGGGACAGGTAACCAGACTCCCTGCTTGGATGGCAGGGATTCATGCGTAGACACAGCACTGTCCCCAGCTTTACCCATCCCTGGTTGTAACTAAAAGTGACCCAGAGAAATCCCTCTGTCTGAGTAGCTGACTGCGAACTAGTTACCCAAGAGTGTCTATTCTGATTGACTGGGACAATACTGTTTACCAGTCTGTATTCCCAGAAGGTGTGTTTTCCATTGACTGTTGCATGCCATCTATCCAGACAGTCAAGGCACAGCCATAAAGCAAGCTGGAGATGTGCATGTTCATCTCTTTGATGGATGTAGTAGGTACAAACAATACCAAGGAGCCTGTGCGTGGAAGGCTGAACTGAAACACTAAGCATCCTCCTTGGTTTTCATCTTACAGTATGTATTGTGACTTTGGTCAGGAAAATGTTGAGGATTTCCCTTGTTTAACTTCTTGTAGAGAAATCTCATCACTGGAGTTGACTTTTACAGCACCATGTGAAGGCTACTTAGTGCATAGGATGTCATGGTTTCCGCAGATCCTTTCTGGGCATTTCACATGTTCATTGCTAGCTTGTTGTCCCAGATGCTTGTCAGCCACCGTCCTGCCTCCTGTGTGTCAGAACATCTCACCACTCATAGCTGTGTGTCTCTCGTTCAAAGGGCCTGATTCATACAGTCAGGGGTGAGCAGCCCATGGTTGTGGGCCGTTTCTGCTGCTTTCTATGGGAAGCAGAATGTGAAAGATAAAACTAAAAGCCTGTGTATTGCATTCCCACCAATGGATGTCATCTTTCTGCTGACGTGCTCAGGCTGGCATGAACTACATTTTATTAGCCAGCAGCTTTGACTTCAGAAGCTGCACCCTTTGTATGAGAGCAGGGACTCTGCCTTATCAGGAGCACCACTCAATGTTTAATAAAAGAAACAGACCCCAAGGCAAACCTGTATTCCCTCCCTTCCCCCATTCCCAGAACAAAGTCATCCTTTATTCTAGGCCATAAGCTGCATCTTCCCTTCCAAGGCAATGCAGTTGGCAGCAGCAATGCCACCAGCACCAGCCTTCCCTTGGGGAGCTCTTCTCCATTGCACTCAGGCATGTGCAGAGGTGAGCATCTCCCATGGGAGCATGGTAGGTGCTCTCCAGCTGCCCCACTTGAAAGCTGTCTAATCTCCTTATGAATCAGGCCTTTAACATCTGAGCAGATCTAACCTCATTTAATAATACAATGTTTTGGCGGTTGTAGCTTCAGCTGAATAACTGATGTACTTTCTGTGTGTGTCTTCCCCCTCCATCCCCTCTGCCTCCCCTTCTCACACGCTGCTTCTGCTCCCGTCCCCAAATCTTGACTTTCTTATAACTCTTATTTGCAATGCTTTCTGTTTCTGGATGTCTCCCTTTCTGTTTGCCTGTTACTCCCCTGTCTTTTTATGTTCCTCTTTTTAACCCGAAACCTTCCTATGCTTCCAACCTCACCTCTTTGTTGCCCTCCTCCCGACTACCTCCCCTTCCTTGTCACCATCGTGTCCGCTGCCCATCTCCCGTGATGTCTGACACTGGCTGTACTGTGGGGCTGCTTCAAATAATGTCTCTCATCTTGTCCGAACTGTTTGCAGAGGAGCAAAGCACGGTCACCGGGGAGTTACCTAGCAGTATGTAGTTTCCACTCAGTTGTATCCTATTTGATTCCTGTTAAGAAATAATGAACCTTCCTTAACCCTTTACTATTTTCCCCCTTCTCATTTGGAGCCCAATGTCGCAGCGACTCAACCGCTCTCTCTTCTCCCTTTGCTGCCCTTCCCTCCATCCACAGTTGCACGCTGCACGCTGTAAAAGGGAGTTTGTTTGGTTTGCTTATGTATTTGTTTCTCTCTGCCTTGTTGCACAGGAATTTAGGAAGTGAAAACAATGGGGTTGGTAATGAAGAAGCAATGAGTGACTCTCTAAAGGGTTATGGTGCAGTCTCCCGAGGCTTGTGGGGTGCCCTGTTAACGTAGCGAGAGTCAAGAGCTATAGAAAGGGTATCCATTGCTTTGCCACTTCCCATTAGTGGCAGGGGGACTTCCATCCCTGGAATAAGCACAGAATCAGGTCCAAAGAAAATGTTAAATTCTATCAGTTTGGCTGTTTTTTTTGGTGGGAAATGTCTGTTGTCTTCTTCCTGGCAGATCCTATATGGGATCATGGAATAGTTTGGGTTGGAAGGGACCTTCCAAGGTCACGTAGTCCAACCCCCAATGGATTGCAGAAATACGGATAAGTGGTTTTGGTGGGAAGTATTCTCACTTGTCGCTTTTTTGCCTATCAGACTGTCCAGGTTACAGCCCTCTCTGCCTTCCTCCATCTTCAGGCTCAACAGCAAGCAAGGGGGACAGCCATGAAACTCTTCAGTGTCACTTCTTGCCCATGCAGCAAGGGCCACAGGAGGAGACAAGGGCAGCACAACAGTGCTCCCCTACCCCAGCAGTGCCTGAAGAGCTTCCCACCTCTAGCACTGCACCTTTTGGTGGAAAGCACCAACATTTGGGCATCTCCTAGTATGGGAGAGAGCAGAAACAGAATTTCAGCCCCAACTGCACCTTTGCATACAAGATAATCCCTCTGCAACGGTTCTTTCCACTCAAAATAAGGAGCAGAGCTGTGAAACAACCGGCTTTGCACTGTGTAAATATCACAGGACAGCAGAGATCCAAGGTTTGGGATAAGCAAACACAATAGCATAGACAGTAAAAATAATACAGGGTTCTTTGGAAAGGTTACAGTGAACAGAGTAAATGTTCTACTAGAGCGGCCGTTGGGGGTATTGGGTTGTGAATTCAAACAAGAGGAAGAGCTGAGGGACTGGAGGATGTTCTGGGCTCCTTCCCCATCAGGCAGGACCACTGTGCTCTGAGGTCCTTCCTCTGCCACGCAGCTTTGATGCAGAGATAGACCCAGGGAAGGCTCTAGAGGATGGGTGAAGCCCCGTCTCCACCACAGAGGCCAGCAAAGTGAAAGAGGAGGACACATGGGAATTGTCCTCCTTTTCTGAGCTTCACAGCTGGTGAGTAGGTAGTAGGGAAGGAAAAGACACTGAGAACTGCTGTCCTGTAGCCCACTTGTCTTGGTTTCTGCAGAGCATCTTTGTAAAGGTTTGAACCTAAAGGGAAGGGAGCAGAGTCTGGAGCTGCCACTGGCACAGGGGCAGGGTCCAGCAATGCCGATGGGAAGCTGTGTTACTGTGCTTAGGGTCCAGATGTTTGGCCACAAATGATTGGAAAACAGAAATAGCAAACCCAAGTAGCCATTTTCAGAGTTATCCTGTTAGAATTTGAGGACGTACGTGCTATCCCACTTGCTCCACATGGGCCTCAAGGAGTGATGGTGGGACAAGAGAGGTTTAAATGTCTGATGGGAGATGTTCTCAATTGCAGGGAGATAGAAGTAATTCCTCAGTGGCTTGGCCTGTATCTTGCCCACTTATTCCTGAGCTTGCTCCCTCTGTTTGATGCCCAGCAACGCTTTCCTGCTTTCCTCTTTGGAGTTGCTTTGTGGTGACCAGAGGCCCTGAAGCAGTTTTGGGTGAAACTAGTCTTGGAGAATTCTCTTTGTGAGATGCTTGGCTATTGTGCTGCCCTATGCCTCTGCTGGTCCACCGCTGCCTCCCGTGATGCTGTGTTTGGTGTGAAGTGCTGCGTATCGCTCTGCACCCCATGGCACTCTGCTTAAAGCCAAGCCCCTTTCAGCAAATGGAGATCCTATTTGCTCCTCAAATGTAGCACAAGTCCTTCTGCCCATCCCAGTTATACACAATTAACCAGTTTTCTCCTTCCCCTGCCTTCCCCTTTCTCTTAATGTATAACCCTTTCTCTTACTGTATAACCCTCCCCACGGTGGGAAACAAGCTGCTGAGCACGGTGCAGCTCCTGCTCTCACCCTGCTCCATATCCCTCCCTCTGCCTTGCAGCCCATCCCGGACACAAGCCCCATGAAGCGCTCCGTGTCCACGCTGACCCCGCAGCGTCCTCACCCCATGCACCTCTATGAGTACTCCTTGGAGCGCATGCCGCCGGAGCAAGTACATCACCACCACCACCACCGCTGCCACCGGCGGAAAGAGAAGAAGCAGAAGTCCTTGGACAGGTCCCCCCATCAGCTGGCCGATGGACAAGCTGGTAAGTGCTTTGCAAACCAGGATTTGTCCCTTGTCCTCCTCCCCACAGGATGCACAGCACTCATCTAATGTGATTTGGGGTCCCGTCTGCCCCACACTTGGGAGCTCTTTCCATGTTGGTGACCCCCAACAAACGTTCTTTCAGTGGCCCATTCTGGGGAGTGTTCTTCCAAGGACAAGAAGCAGGAACGCGGCCGGTCCCAAGAGAGGAAGCAGCACTCTTCCTCCTCCTCTGAAAAGCAGCGCTTCTACTCCTGCGACCGCTACGGCAGCCGGGACCGTTCTCAGCCCAAGTCTGCTGATCAGAGCAGGCCCACCTCACCCAACGGAGGGCCAGAGCAAGGTCCACACAGACAGGTGAGGAGATGCAGGGTGGGAAAAGAGCTCTAAGGTCTTCCAGGGATGTATGTGCATTTCCATGTGTTGCTTAAAACATAGGAGACAGAATGGGGAAGGAAGGTCAGGAAGCAGCAGATGAAGCCGTTGAGGTCTTGCTTGATCCTTCACATCCAAAACAGGCATGGAAATGTCACTTGTTGGCTCTTCAGAAGCCATCTACAGAGTGAGTGACTCAAGGCATTGTGCAGAGATCTCACTGCTAAGGACACCCTTGCTCATGGATTCAGCAAAGCCTGGGAGACCTGAGAACTGACGGCTCTTGGTGCTGGTGGAGCAAGTGTATCTGAGACAAGTAGTGTGCTATGGGACATGGGCAACTGAGCTGGATGTTCCTCTGCCAGCATTAATCCAGCACCTACTGCTGCCCTTGCACAGACATTTGATGGCTGCCAAAGAAATCCTTGGCCAAGCCAATGTACTGCAGTATAGGGACTGCAGGCAGCCAGAGCTGTGATTTCAGCAGGGTTCGCCCATATTAGCAGCATTTTCCAACTGCTGCTGTGTGGGCTTCAGAGCTGCATTGTGGAACAGGTTCATTCCTGAAAATTGAGGGGAAAACCCCTTTTAACCTATTTAACATCCACCTGGGAGGAGAAATCCCAGTAAAGGGAGAGGAGGAATGAAGGTGAAGGCAGGACCTGGGTGGAAGGGTGCTCCCCACAAACATCTCAGGGTTACAGACAGCACCTGTGCTGGGAGGGAGGCTTTGGCACACTCTGTGTGACAGGCTGGGTGTGTGGGGAGGAGGTGGGTGCTGCCCATCAGCCCTGGAGCAACATCAGCACCTGGGGAGCAGGAGGGAATCCTGTGTTCATCAGCTTGAGCCCAGGGGAAGGGTTTGCCCAGGAAGCTGTGGCTGCCCCATCCCTGGCAGTGCTCAAAGCCAGGTTGGACACAGGGGCTTGGAGCAAGCTGCTCTAGTGGAAGGTGTCCCTGCCCCTGACAGGGGTTGGAACTGGATGAGCTTTAAGGTCTCTTCCAACCCAAACAAGTCTGGGACTCTAAGACTTACTGCTTTTTTCTTCCCTTTTCACCTTGGGAAGAGGAAAGTCCCTGGAGCTGGCTGGTGCCAGGCTGGGCTGACCCAGGGGTGCATGCACCTTGCTCCTCCCTAGGCAGCTGAGCCTGCCCCTTGGCTTCCCTAAGGCGAGTTGTTGCTTGCTCTCTACCTCCATGTCATACCTGAAATGCCTATGTAAGGGCCATGGCACCCATTGGCATGGAGCAAGTGAGGGCTTGCAGAGCTTGAGGGCTCTCAAGTGCCATCGCTGTCAGCTTTCTGGGGGGCTCCCCATGTGGGTAAATTGGTACCTTAAAGGGAGATTTGTCCCTGGGACAGGAGGGGCTGGTTCTGTCATCAAAGCCTTTTAGACCCATTAAAGCACTGCGATAAGGAGCACTACAGTCTAAGGTCACAATACCAAACCAGGTGAAAAGTGCTGCCTATGCCTTTCCCTCATGGAGCTAATGATTAACGCAACAATTAGGTATGAAAAGAAACAAAATGTGTATGCTTAAGATAAAGCAGACTGTGCATGAAATAACAAGGTATTGTAGTATTTGTTTTAAAAACAACGTGGGAGTTATTTGCACTGGGTTGCACAGGCTGGTACTGTGTGATTACAGGGAGTGCAACCATTTTTGGGGTAAGCATGATTCATTGTGGGCTATGCTCTTTAAGGGTGATTAGAAGCTGGGAGGGTCTGCTCAGCTTATTCCCTCTCCCATCCTGTTTTAGAAAAAGCAATGGAAGCATCAAAACTCAAGCCTAACCTGGGTGCTCCCTAGTGCCTCAGGGAAACCACCCTTGTTTCTCTTCAGTATCAGATCACCAGTCCCAAAGTCCTAATGGGCTTCTGCCCATGGTGGCAAGGACCCTGGCATGCCATAGGAGGTCTTTGGAGCACCTGACCCTGGGCAAAAGAGAGGTACAAAGCAGCTAGTGAGGTGCCCAGTAAGGCTCACCACAGCAAAGTGGGTGGCTTTAGCTTGGAGACATTCAGGCTTCTGCTAAGGACCATAGGAAAGCAGTGGTTGCCTTAATTGGTGTATCTTGGGTTGGGGTTTTGTTGGTAAAGCCATTCTAGTAGAAAACCAGATTTCTGTTTATGGAAAATTTCTGGTTGAAGCAAGTTGGAAAGACCTTGGGTAGATTGCATCAGCGATGTGTTGAGCAAAGCTTCCTAACAACATGATTTTGAGAGGTTTGAGTATGGTGCCTAGGGTTTTGTTACGCTGTCTTTTACTGTGCTGCTCACAGGGGATCCTCTGCATTTAAAGTAGCCCTAATGCATAGGCTGGAAGAAGGTGCTACCTTGTGACTGAAGGTGCTACCATGTACTCTTGATTTCCTTGGGGACTTCTGTCACTATGTTTAGTGCTTTGAAGCTGATGTTCTGCTGCACAGTGTCTAAAATGAGAGGATTGGTGTAGGATGTCTCCAGCTTACTGAGAAGCTTGGCTAGGAACAGTTTATCTAAGCCTTTGTTTGAACTGGTTTTTGCCCTGTGCACTTTGGCAGGTCTAAGTGAATGGTTGACCATCGTGATCTGTTCTGCTTTTATAGGAATAAGCCCCACACCCAGTTGGTTGATGGGAAAAGGTTTTTAGCATTAATGCTGCATGGCTGTGGTTAAAGTTTCTGGCAGTTTGTCTGGTGACAGCCGTTTCTTCTGTCCCAGCCCTGTCCTGACTGGGCTGCTGTGCCTGTGCATCAACCGGTTCAGTGCAGACCTTTCCAGCACAGGCTGGCGGTGGCTGTGCTGAAGCTGCTGGCAAGGAGGAGCGGTGCCTGCTGTGACCCGCTGGTGCTGGAGGCAGCATCCGACACGAGCCACTGAGCGGACATGTGGTGGCAGTGCCCATCTCCCACCACACAGCCCCATGTGTGGGACAGCCATTTTGTTCAGTACTCCAGTAAGCGTTTCATAACAGCACTTTATACATGCTCTGAAGGTGCTTTGTCATTATGCCCTCAACAGATGGCTGCAGTTTAAAACTTCTAATGGGTTTAAAACATCTAAAAAGCATAAATCATAGAATCCCAGAATGGTCTGGGTTTAAAGGGACCTTAAAGCTCATCCAGTTTCAACCCCCTGCCATGAGCAGGGACACCTTCCACTGCACCAGGTTTCTCAAGGCCAGGTTGGACGGGGCTTGGAGCAACCTGGTCTAGCAGAAGGTGTCCCTGCCCGTGGCAGGGGGTTGGAACTGGATGAGCTTTAAGGTCCCTTCCGACCTAAACCAGTCTGGGATTCTATGATTTCAAAACCAATGAAATAAAAACCATTGAACGCTTCTGGCCAGCTTTCTGTTGTAGCCTTAGGCCAGCAGTGTTGTTACATCACCTTAATAAGCTGTTGTTTACCATCAAAGCCTCAGTAAGTGCCTATGCTTGTACTCATGACACTTAACCCAGCTTGCTTTAAATCTGTTCAGCAAGTTACTGTTCCACAGAGGACAGACTAAGAACCACCATTTAAACAGTTATCTTGACTCAGGACACCGTATCAGCCAATGCCCAGAAGAACTGAAACCCTTTAGAACAAACTCAGCTGATGTGGGGTGTACTTACAGATTATTTTCTACCTGTTATTCCATGTTAGATGATAGCAAACCAGCTCTGAAATGTATTCAATCCTCTTCTCTTCAGAACACGATCTCAGCGCTGCACTGGTCACCTCTTGTGAAAGATCTGATTGTGTCTGGTGATGAAAAAGGTGTCATTGTTTGTTACTGGTACAACAGAAGTGACAGCCAGCAGTTCTTCCCAGAGCCTCGGACAGTTTTCTGTCTCACTTGTTCTCCTCATCATGAAAACCTGGTGGCAATTGGGTAAATATTCATTAAGTTTTGTTTTCCATTCTTCTTCTGCAAGAACCTTATTGTGAATTTTTGCTGCACAGTTGTAAGGTGAATTTTAAGTGGTTTTCTAGAAATAACATTTAGATTTGGTAAACCTGCCAGACAGGGAAATCCGTAACAGTGTAAGGGCCCAGGTTTGATTTGCTGCTCTGAAGTATCTTAAAACTGTAATTTTTTAATTAGACTTGACTGGAGGCTGTATTACTAATGAATTGCTGTCATTCTTTAAGCCAAATATACTGGTTCTTGAAAAGGCAGCTGCAGGTACACCAGTGCTAAATGGAGCCCCCCTGGACCATTAGGCTACTGCTGGTCCCCTTGAGGCTTGTGATTTGGCTTCTCTGCAATACAGTAATGGTGATCCTAGTAAAGAGCTTGACTTAGGTATTATTCCAAAAGGATGCAAGAATCTCTTCATTAATTTAAATCTCTGGTTTTAGCTACAAGGATGGCATGGTGGTTATAATAGATATCAGCAGGAAAAGAGAAGTACTGCATCGGCTGAGAGGCCATGACGATGAAATACATTGTCTGGCCTGGTGCCCTGTTCCTGGTGAAGAAAGGTTATCTGCTTGGCAAGATGAGCTCCCAGGTATGTGGAACTGATTAATAGTTTATAAAGTTGTGTTTAGCTTGTGTGAATGTCCTTCTAGTATATTGAATTCCATATAGAAAGTCAGTAAGTCGCTAAGCAAAGGCAACTGGTAAGTTCAATAACGTATATTCTGCTAAAAATCAATATATTTTTAGGTAATTTCTATAAAGCTTTGACTTTTCAAGTATAATAACATGACTTCAATGGTATTCAGTTGTTCCTTCAGAGGAAGGCGAAGTTCCAAATGGGGAGCTGACATCAGACACAACGATGAAGAAAGGTTGTTACCTGGCTTCAGGAAGCAAAGATCAGACCATACGAATATGGAGCTGCACTAGAGGCAGAAGTGAGTAAGACTGATAATGTGAAATAATAACTGTAGGGGGAAGAACTCTAAATGCAGCCTTGATTGGTTAATTTGATAGCTTAAAGCAGGGGGAGCATACTTCAGATTGACAGGACTTCTTTTTCTCTCTGAGAATGATGATGTATTTGATGTTGAGGGTCTAAATGATCCCTCTTGCTTCCGTAGGTGTAATGACTTTGAAGTTGCCACCCACAAAGAGAAGAGGTGGAGCTGTTGATCCCACTGTTAAGGAGCGCATTTGGCTGACTGTTCACTGGCCGCCTGGTCATCCCACTGAAATTGTATCCAGCTGTTTTGGGTAAGTAGAGCACAGAGAGCCTGGGTACCAGCCATAACTGTGGATTCATTTATTGATCCTTAAGGAAGAACTAGGTAGGAATCACTGACGTCCCCTTCTTCCTTCCCAGTATAACTAGAGAGAAAACAGACCAAGAGTTAAAAGAGTTAAAAGCATGAGTTCAGACTTCTAGAAAACTACTAGTCCTATAATTTGATAATCTAACTTAATATTCACTGCTAATGGTACTTACTGGGGTTTTGCCCATCTACTGGGAGGAAATGATGTCAGTTTTCAGTGTGGTAACTAAGGATATGGTTTGTGAGGTGGCAGTTGCATGTGTGTATCTGCTTATATTCACAATGTGGATGTGTGTCCAGCTGTATTACTCTTGTACTTGCAATATGTATACACGTAATATAGTGTCTATATATTACCATATTAACCTGTATTATGATTTTGAAGTGAACAATGAAGTACACATTTACATGTTGCAGAGGAGAACTGCTGCTCTGGGATTTGACCCAGTCTGGCAAACGGAAGTGGACTCTTCTAGGATCTTCAGAAGGACAAAATCACTCCCGGATTGTGTTCAATCTGAGTTCTGTGAAGCATCAAGACAAAGAGCTCCTTTTTTCCATTTCAATGGACAGAGATGTAAGAACCATTCATGAAGTTAACATAAAAATAGCCCTACCTATACAGTTTGACCGAGTGAGCCTACCTCGTTTAGGGCCACAGATTTTCTCTTAAAGTGGGGTTACTGCAGCTTTTTGTAACACCATTGCTTAAAATTTGTCCGAGTCCATGTGTATATTTTTGTTAATTTATAAGCTCAACCCTTACTATGTTGCCGAGAATCATTATGACATTCTAGACTCGAGTGGTAAGCATTTAATAAGGGAGTTTACCATCTTTTCCCTGAATGTTTCAATTTAAAAACGTCTTTTTCCTTCTTAAAATCATTTACTTGGTATAAACTAAAGGGGTTTTGGTTTTGTTTGGTTTTTAACTTTCTGCCTTTTCTAGGCAGGAGAGTGCCTCATATTTTTAAGTTAGAAGAGGACCACAGGATTAAAATCTAGTCATTTTGTCCATTTTGTTACAGTCTTCCAGCTATTACTGTGACATGTAATCCTCAGGGTGTAGACCACATACTATGTCAAGCCTTGAGTCTGACCCTTTATCTCACTCATGCTTTGCTTTTCCTTGTCATACCAGTCTCTCTAACCATTCCTTTTTCCTTACTCTTCAGGTGAAGTGCTGGGACCTGTCAACTCTTGATTGTACCTGGACCATGCCCTCCCTTGGGGGATTTGTCTATAGTCTTGCCTTCTCCCCTGTGGACACGGGCTGTCTTGCCATTGGTGTTGGAGACAGCATGATCCGGGTGTGGAATACATTGTCCATGAATAATATTTATGATGTTAAAACCTTCTGGCAAAGCATAAAGTCCAAAGTTACAGCAGTAAGTGTCCTTTTGATTCCCTCTTTTTTTATCTTTTCTCTTTTCACTCCCGTTTTTTTCTTTCACTCCAAAAGTTCTTCCCAACTAACAATATACAAAGCCAGGTTGTTCCTTTTGTATGTGATTCTTTTGGTACACAATACATTTTAGAATCTGGCAACAAATTTTCGCCTACCCTAGATACTTGCATTACATCTAGTGAAATCAGCTGAAGTCCCGCTGGCTGTTTCAGTGCTCTTTGACTTTTGTCCTCCTTCATGATCCTTCCTTTCTTTATCCATGGCTGCCCTTGCACTGCTAGGAAGTTTGACATGCTCAAAACCCAACATGGATGTCTTCAGTTGGGTTTAACCAGTGGTTAGCCAGAGGCTACTGCCTGGTGAAATTGCTCGCAGCAGGAAAACATGGGAGTTATTCACACCAAAAGTTTTCTCACCATTCTACCACAGTCTCCATTTCTATTTTGTAATGCAAATGTCAAATAGTATTTCAGTGATTTTAATCCTTTTCATCTTATCCCATAATAGCTGTTGGGGGAGAGCCTTTGCTCATAGCAGAGTGATCAAATCAAATGGCTGTAGTTGTAGCGTGTGTCATTCTGAGTCTCTTTCTGATTTGCTTGCAGTTATCCTGGCATCCAGCTAAGGAAGGCTGCTTGGCTTTTGGAACAGATGATGGAAAAGTTGGTATATTTGACACCTTCTCCGGCAGGTAAGAAAGTAGCTTCCAAATTCATTAGTGTCAGATCCTGCTGGTATGTTACCATGCAGAGAGGCTGTGGTCTTCTCTGAGGTATATCTTCAGTTAGACAAGAGTTGGATTAAATTAAAACTAGTCAAACAGTTGGATTGTCAGTGCATCTTTTAATCTCTCCATTGTTATTTGTTAGCTTCTAAGGTAATCTTTACTTAAAATTGCATGACCAGAGAACCCCTGTGCAAGAACATCAGTCAAAGAAGGCTTTAGACAGAAAGGCATTTTCAGAGAATGAAATGCAACTTGCAAGTAAAGGTCATCAGAACAATTTTGTTATGATTTTAGTAGTGTCCTACAGGAGACGTTAAGGAAGGCTTGGTTGTGCCGTAGCTTTACGATGTTAAAGCACTTGGTGTCTTATTTCACCACTGGAAATATGTTGCTTTTATTTTTGTATTCCTCTCTGCTGAAATCTGACTGTCTCTGCTTCCTTATCTTCCTGCCCAGTGCTAAGAATAAGCCACCTCAGATCTCCAGTACGTACCACAAGAAGACTGTATACACATTAGCCTGGGGGCCTCCAACTCCTCCTCTGTCTCCTGGTGAGTCTTCCAATGCCTTGTGACAAAGTAGAACATCCATGCAGAGCACACAGATGCCATGATGTTGGTCTACCATCCTTTCATAGGAAAAGGAGCCCTATTTGCTTGGTAGCAATCCTTTCTAGGAGCTAAGGATGCATTCTGCTGAAGGAGCTGTTAATAATTTTGCAAGGAAGCAAAACAACCTTTTCCAGTTTGAAATCTAGGAGCTTCAGGAAATAGGTGTGCACCACACCTCTGTTCTTACTTCAGGGTGTTACAGAGCAGTAACTGCACAGGCTTTCTGCAAGTATGTGTTCCTTAGCTCCAGAAGTCTGTTTCTACCATTTGAACTGATCAAAACAACTCCATTAGCTCTTCACAACTTGAATTTAAGGACTAAACTTTAAAGGGAGTTTTAATGATTGCATTGATGATGCTATGGAGAAATCTGTTGGTAGAAGCAGAGGACTGAATTGTGAGAATTTCTTAGTCAATTTCAGTACAGGCAACTGAAGCATATCTATATCCTTTTAAAATGTTTCGATTTATAGTAGGAGTGATTCTTTCTGGGAAGACTGATAAAGAACACGGTATATTTAGCTTTTTTTTCTCCATTGAATAGGAGGAGAAGGTGAACAGCCCTCTGTAACGTTATATAGTTGTGCTGGAGAAGGTATTGTTTTTCAACACAACCCCTGGAAGCTTAATGGAGAGGCAAATGACATCAACAAAGTCATCCGAGACACTAATTCAATCAAAGTGAGTACAGTTTTGAGGGGATTTTATGGATTCATGGTAACTAAATCATACTTTCTATGCCCTTGTAGTTGTAGGTTTCTGATTTTGCCTTCATGATGTATCTGTAACAAATGAAAAGTTTGAAACCCACAGTCTCCACAGATGAATTTCAGACATGTATTGACTCAAACCATTTAAACAGTTTGTGTTTGTCTCTGAAAAAGGGTCTCTTTTCCCCCTGATCTCAACATGCACATCGGTTTCCAGCATCAGTTACTCCATTTTCTTAACCAGAAAAATGAAATTGAAGTAGAGTCTGGTTTTAAAGCTGTGTGTGATTGTTTGAAACAATCAGTTCATACAGAGTTTTCCAGTTTCAAAGCACTTGAAATAATATCTTGAATAATGTCCTGAATAATTGCTGCTCCATCCAGTTGCTGGTCTTGCCCTGTTGAATGCACATGAAAGAGATTGAAGAGGTTTTGGCAATAGTTGTGTCTTCTTTCTACAGCACAAACTGCCAGCGCGCACAGAGATCAGCTGGAAGCCAGATGGCAAACTCTTGGCTCTTGGCAATGAAGATGGGTATGTGTCACTTGGAGGTTAAGGTGGTTTATGTGCTGATCTAACCAGAATCTCTGTCTTGAAGCAAAAGTACTTTTTGTTGCCCTGGTTTGTCTCTGTTCTTTCACTGATGATGTTATTTGAATTGTGATAATACAGCATTCCTTGCTGTTAGGTGGTTTAGCTGCTCTTGGCATGGAGGGTCCACATGATCATATTAAATTACTTTTTAAGGATCCACTCATGATTAAAATGCACTTTTGTTGATGTGCTAAATGAGGGTTTGAATTGAATCCAGAAAAGAAACTCATTTAGGTATTCTCTTTCATATTCTGTAATTCTGCTCATGCAAGATAACAAAAAAATTCCCATTTTCACTGACTGCTGGAATTCTTACACTGTTGTTCTTACTTTTCAGCTCAATTGAAATATTCCAGGCGCCAAACTTGAAGTTGCTCTGCACTATCCAGCAGCATCATAAACTGATTAACGCTATTCGTTGGCATCACGAGCATGGGAGCCAGCCAGAGCTGAGTTACCTGATAGCTTCAGGCTCGATCAATGCCACTATTTATGTGCATAATCTGAAGAGCATCATAGGTAACAGATTATATCCCAAGTTTTGGCATCTTGTTCTGGTTTGCTCCCAGTTTGTTTTGCTGCCCATACCTGGTGCTTTCCTTTTTCATTTCAGAGAGCACTTCAGAAAGTCCTCAGACAATAGCAGAGCCTTTTCGAACTCTGGCTGGGCACACAGCTAAAATCACAAGTCTCTCTTGGAGCCCTCACCATGAGGGAAGATTGGTATCTGCTTGCTATGACGGCACTGCTCAGGTATTGCTCCACAGCCTCTTAGATGTGTATTTCAGATCATCCATTGTATAGTGTTTTAGAGCTACTAAACAGCACAGCTTTTGTGAGATAAATGACTGAAGTAGTGCACATTTACCCTTGGGAATCATCTCCTGGTTCTGAATACCTGATTGCAGATATCTGTATGGTTTTGCAACTCACAAATTGATTTGTAAGTTCAGTTGTTACCATTTTCATATTGGCACTTTTAGATCCTTAAAAAAGATGTTACACAAACATATCAAAGGCAGACAAAGGAAGCTCTGATTTTTCTCCATGGTGGTATTTGAAATACCTGTTCAACACTCGTAGAGAAGCTCCTACAAGTGCAAATCACTGAAGAGAAAATGCAGAGTATTAGGGAAGATGAGACTTTCTGAGTAACTGGATTTCTTCCTTGTTTCTAAGGTATGGGATGTTATGAAGGAAGAGCCGCTCTGCAACTACCGAGGGCACCAGGGCCGGCTGCTGAGCGTCCAGTGGTCTCCAGTGGATCCGGATTGTGTTTATACAGGAGCAGATGATTTTTCTGTTCACAAATGGCACATCTCAAAGCAGGAGCATACACGGCCTCCTCAAGGTAAGCATATTCAAACATCAGATCCTTTCCTCAACACGATGTTGGAACTGGGAAATAGAGGGTTGCCACATTGATGTGGTATGATAAGTTCCAATGCTGAATTCCAAAGAATAAACCGTGTCTAGATTTAAATTGAGTTGTATCCTTACTTGGAAACTAATTGTTTATCTCTACAGATAATATCCAGGTAACTTTTGCAACCTTTTACAGGCAAAAAGAGTATAGAATTGGAGAAGAAAAGAAGTATGCAACCAAAAGTCAAAGCCAAGAAGAAGAAAAAGCCTATAGGAAAGAGCCCAGGCAAACAGGATCCAAGTGATGCCATGAATGGAGATGAGAGCGCAAGGGATATGTTGTCAGAGGAAAATGGAGTGTCAGACCATGAAGGAGAAAAAGAAGCTCAGGAGGCAGAGTTGCCTGATAAAGTCTCCACAACTGGTAATAATCAAATCATTTTAGTTCAGTGGTTCCCAGACAGTTCAGTGCTCAGATCATCACCCAGTTCAATATTTTCATGGAGATTTTCTCATAATACCTATTGAAATAGTCCTGGTGAAGGAAATATGGTTCTGGAATGTATTTCGTCATTTTCTAAACTAGTTTGGGCTGAAACAACGTCATTTTTGATCAGTGTTGCCCTCTGGTCATAAATCTTAAAATACTGGTGGACCTTCATTAGTGTCTGTTGACACCTTGTTCAGCTTTCTGACAGTTCTGTAATGTTTTCTTAATACTTGCTTTCCCTAAAAAGCTATTCAGTGCCATGGCAAAGCAAAGCTTGCTTTCTGCATATTTCAGAATCCATGTCATAGGATGTAAATGTGTCTTAAGTGTTCTGCTATGGGCTTTTCCATGAATTGTCTTTCCTTTTTTTATCACTTACCTCCGCAGTGTCCAAGAATACATCTTCCTCTGCATATGATTATGCATCACTCAGCTTGCCAAAGCCTTTTGTGATCCAGAAAGCCGTTCCTGTGAAAAAGGATCCGCCTAAAGAGAAAGCAGGTTAGTATGTTTCAGGCTCCGCATCAAGGTCCTCATTCTAGGCACTCTCAGAGCGCTTTTAAAATCTCTTGAACATTTTAAGTTGCTGTTTCTTTTACCTGCCCTGATTGTCAGCTGTTCAATGTGGGCTTAGGTGCTGCCTTTTAGTTCCTAGTTTCATTCCAGGCAAGGTGGACAGAAAACTATGCCAAGTGATCAGTATTCAGAAGTCATAGTATAGGTGCATGTGACACTTTGCATCTGGTGTTTGTTTTCCTGTGTGAGGAAGAGGGGGTTTGGAATACCCTGAACTGGAGAGCTCTGCTGTAGGAGACTTGTAGCTCTGCAGCAGGGAGTAAAATGTCTGATTTTTTTCAGCTCCTGATGCCTCTCTGAAGAAGAGGAAGCCTCGTTCTATTCTACCCTTCAGCACATTCCTGGACCACAGATCAAAAGATGAAATGCATCAGGACTGCTTGAGGCTGGCTGCATGTCTGAAAACCAAAGGTACCAGTCTAAAACTAAAACAACTTAGAGGACAGGGGATCAAAGGTATTCAGAAGCACATGTCCAAGGACTTGACATTGACCAGTAAGCATTATCTTTCTAAAATCCTTCCATTTATCCAAGTGTGTGACTAGTTGTGGTCTCTTACCTGACTTCTGCGGTGTTCCAGCACTCTGTAGCCACTCCAGCCAGGTTTTGAGTAGGATACAGTCAGGCTTTGATTTGTGGAGATAGAGTAGAATTCTCTGTTCATGTGCAAAGTGTTTTCACCTGCAGAGGTATAATATGGGCAGGAGAAAATAAACCATGAGGAAGATGTTAGTATTCTCAGAGTATTGCTCTTCAGAACATGCAAAGGAATATGCTGTGCTTGATTTAGAATAAATATTCTGCACAAATATGGTCCTGATCAAACTTAGAAGTAAGTTCTAGGTGCTGATCTGACAGAACATAGAAGACTAAAGTATTTGCCACCAGTTGAGTGTAATGTAGTAGTAGAGTGACTTGGCAGGTCCCAGTTCCCAGTGTTGTACCAAATCTTCAATATTCATTCTTCTTACCTGGTTTAGATCATAATGAAGATGTGCCCCCTGACCTCAAGGATCGCATCCACTTGGGACTGTTCACAGACAGGGCTTCTCTGCACAAAATGATTGATGTGGAAGGTAAGTGGAATAATGAATCCACTTTGACAATACATCCATTGTAACTGTTATATTCCAGGAGAAAACAAATTGGGAAAAATGCTTGTATAATGCTGTTGCATTTCAGCTGATAGGAAGTGTGTTTGCTTCCAACAGGAAAACATCACTTGGAGAATGGACATCCAGATCTCTTTCAGCAGCTCATGTTGTGGAAGGGAGATATGAAGGGTGTCCTCCAAGCAGCTGCTGAAAGGGGAGAGCTGACAGACCAGCTGGTGGCCATCTCACCCATGGGTATGTTTGGTCTTGTAACACATAAACAGATGGAATTAGCTGCCAAGGGAAGCCTTCTTCTGATTGCTCAGGGTTGGAAACTCGTGATTGTTCCAGACTGGAAGTTGCTTCTCTAACTGCCTGATAATAAAAATCAAACACAAAACACATCCTATTTATGACTGAGACCTGAATACTTCCACAGGCACCCACAGGCTGGGATAGCAGGAAACAGAGTGGCTTCCTTTGGGACTTCTTGAAGGAGCAGGCCCTTACTTCCAAGCATAATGTTGGTTCTTTGTAATATGTTGTGGTCCTTCCAGCTTCCTGATGCTTTAAATGTGCTTTAAACTTATTTTACTGGTAGTGAAGCCCTACAGTTGGTTAAGAAACTAGCCTGAGGCAGAGAAGAGGTACATGATGTCATCCCACAGGAGTTCTTCCAGTTTTAAAACTTTGCCTTCTCTTTTGCAGTTGGGTATCAGGCCTGGGTTTGGACGGTAGAAGCCTTTGCAAAGCAGCTGTGTTTTCAGGAGCAGTATGTGAAAGCTGCCTCCCATCTTCTCTCCATCCATAAAGTGTATGAGGCCATTGACCTCCTGAAAGTGAACCAGTTTTACAGGTTGCTGTACATTTATGTTTTCTAATGAGATAGATTTGATATTTGGGTTTGGTTTTTGTACACAGTCAATTAACCTCTCTATCTTGCTTCTCTTACGTGCATTAGGGAAGCAATCGTAATTGCTAAGGCCAGGTTGCGTCCAGAAGATCCAATTCTGAAGGATCTCTACACGAGCTGGGCAGCGGTGTTAGAAAAGGATGGTCATTATGCCATGGCTGCCAAATGGTGAGTGGGACTGGGAAGAAGACAGAATTGGTTCCATGCCTGAAACAAAGAAGGTTCTTGGTTTGTAGTAGCTGAAATCTGTTAACTGGTCTGGTTGTTATTTGTCTGAGGTGGTTTCTGAGCCTGATCTCACTTGACTCCCTCTAACATAGGTGGGAAAAGAAGCTCCAGAGGGCAGTTCAGAGCAGAAGGTCCAAATGCCAAACTACAGGAGAGCCAGCTCCTTCCATAGGCATTACTGGAAGTCTCTGAAAACAAGTCTAGCAAGACTAAGAGTAGGATGTCTATGAAGAGACTATGGGATGTTCCCAACCTTTGCATTGAAAATGTGCAGTGTAGGACTTGTATCCTGATCACTGGGTCATACTCCTCCAGTCAGATTGTTTCAAATTTGTGACTACCAAAATTACTAACACTGCTTGAAATACTTTGGCTTGGAATAATGTCCTTTGCTTGATGCTGATTCCAGTTCTGGCTGTGTTCATGCTTGTGAAAGTATTCAGCTGAAATCCAGAGAAATGCATTAGGGATAAACTACTGTAACCTTCTCTCTTGAGTCTACCTATTTCTATTCCTCATCCAAGCCATGTGTGGTGTGCACACCACCAGAGGTTTCAGTCCGGATTATTAGGCTGTGTGACTTCCTCTTTGTAGCTTTGCAGCAGATCAGGCACCGTATGTCTGTTGTAAACTTTGATGAAGCAAAGTGATGACAGCTCTGAGAACCCATGGAAAATACAGGTTTATCTCCAATTGTATGTGCTGCAATACAACTCAAAACCAGTATTTAAGTACTAACCAAGTTGACTTGCCTTTCTCTCTTTTCAGTTATTTGGGGGCTTCCTCACCCTACGATGCAGTTAAGGTGCTGGCAAAAAAGGGGGATGTGACATCCCTTAAAACTGCTGCTGAGCTTGCGCTGATATCTGGAGAGGAAGAGTTGTCAGCAACTTTGTCTTTCAGATGTGCTCAGGACCTGCTGCTATCCAGGAACTGGGTGGGAGCTCAGGAAGTCCTTCAGCAACATAAAACTCTATTTGTGAGTTTAGTAGTTTTCTCTCAGTTTTCTTTAGCACTGTCTCTCTTCAGATTAACATGTACCTCTGCAGAGGCAAAGGGCCCATGGTAGGGGAACAGTCTTATCACCAAGCTGCTGCTAGCCATGATGTTCTTACATTTGTCTATCTGCTGTGGTCAATAAGGGATTGCTTTTCTTTGAGGAGCAGCTCAGTGCTCTTGATTTACTTATTTTTCTTCCTTCTTAAAGGGACAGAGACTTGTTTTCTGCCTTAACGAACTGCTTTGCAAGTGCCTTAGTGAAAGAAATCCCTGCAACCGAAAGAGCCCCGTGCCTCCCTGCTACCACAGCTGGGAGCTCAACAGAGAGGCCTCATTTTTGGACATGGTGATAGAAGTGTGGCAGAATGTATTGGGCATGGACACCACTGAACAAGCCACATGTGCATGGGAGCAGCTGCGCAGTGTTGAGCATCCTCCTTCTACCAGCAACACACACCCAAAGCAGGTAAATGGATTTAGATCTGTATGCACACTAAGCTTTACTATGGCATATGCAGGAAAACACAGCCCATGGTGCTCTGCCAGCCATTCCTAGGGGCTGGTATTGGCACCCTGCTGCAGAATGAGGCTATAGTGTGGGAGAAATAGATTATAAGCAGCTGGGACAGCTTGCATAGCCACCAGTTTGTCTGCATTTGTTTCTGTGCAGGGTAAGAACTGACATATGGTGTCAGTGACGAGCACTGAGATGCACTGGCTGTGACTGGCATAGCTGAGTGGGCTCAGCACTGATTCAGGGCTTTGTTTCAAGCTGTTGGAGTCAGGGCTGCTTGCTGTTAAAACACCCTGGAGTTCAGAAGGTCTGTTCATTGTCTGGTGCTCCTGCAGCTCTTGTCATTGACCTTTGACATGCTCTCATCTCTCATCTGTTTAGTAGAACACAAGTAAGGACAGCTGCTGAGTTTACCATTATAAGTAATGTTGAAGTGCTCTATCACCTGTGTGAAGACAACTACATAAATTGCACTGTTGTTAAAATTGCTTTTGGTTAAGTGCTGTGTTTCTTTGCTCCTCCTCAATGTTCATACTTTACAATATTCATCATGCTCCCTGGTGCTTCCTGTAGGTGCTTTTCCATATCTCCCATGACCTGAGCCTTGCAGCCCTGAGCTGTCGGAGCGCTACTTGGCATGAGGCAGTGAAGAGTATTCTTGGAGCTGTGACCCGCAGTTACGATGCTGGTAATTTCACTCTGATGCAAGAGATTTGCAGGATCATCCTTCCTGAAGGTAAGGCTCTTCTTATGTATCTCTTGGCACTGACAGACAGGAGGCTCTTCCCTGTAAGTGTCCATTATTATCAATAGGCATAATAATGCTTGGAAGGAGCAAGACATACCCATATCTGTAGAAACCTGTGGAATTTGGCTAGTGCAAGGGCCATTGGGCTGTCAAAATTCAGACATGCAGTCTCATGGTAGAACAGAGTACTGTGTTTTAAAAGATGCCAAAGATGTCTGCCTTTGCTTCCTTGCTTCCTGGACCACTCCACCAGCATCTGAGTAAATCTCTGGTTTGCATCTCCAGGATAGCTGTTAATTTACCAAATCTCTTTTCCTTCAGAAAGTTCTAGAAACTATTTGTAATCCTTGGTTTTTGGTTTTCGTTACTAGGCTGTGATAACTTGAGACACAAACTGGACAGCACACATCCTCAGAGCATGGATGCTTGCAGAAGCTTAGAGGGCTTTGTGGCTTACGGACTGCTGTATGACCTGTGGTGGAACCCACCCAAAAACTCCCTTGCCTCACAAAAGGCTGATTTGGATCCTGTGCTGTGTCCCAGTGAGCAAACAGGTCTTGAGAAGAGTTACATTTCAGGTCAGTCCTCCTCTGAAGAAACTCCTGATCAGAGTGCAGTTGAGATGGATGAAACTTGCTGCCATACAACTGAAGTTCAGAGAAGTGAGGCAGAAAGTGACTCAAGAACTAGCTCGGTTGATTTAGTAGACAGACAGTCAGAACTGAATGGCTGCAAAGTGCTTCTTATAGAAGAGATTGCTGCTTTACAGAACACCCAGAGAGATATAGCTGAGGTCCAGCAGATTTTAGCAGATATGATCCGTCAGCATCAGCAGGAAAGGAATAATCTCCAGGAAAACACAACTGGAAGCACCCAGGAAAGCATCCTGCAGCAAAGTTCAGACACTGAATCAGACAAACCACACTCTGACAGCAAGCAGCTGAATGGGTAAGCTTCAGAACATGAATGAATGGATTGAAAAGTTTTGCTGTTTGTGTGTGTTTGTGCAGCAGATTTCTTGCTTAGCTCAGATTGCCTCTAATCTCAAACTCATCGCCTGGGGACACTTCAACATACAGCTTTCAACACTTCAGAAGTCTTGCATTTCCCGGAGGCTCAGCCACCATATGTATTCACTTACTGCAGCTGGAGAATTCCCTGATAACACAGGGTCTGTTGTTACAGTGAATAAATAGGGCAGCCTGAAAAGGGGAGGGATAATGAAAAGGACAAGCATGGTCTAAGAGGTCTGTCTCTTTGCTGAACAGTTACTTAGGACTTTGGCAAGAATGAGCTAGAGCATGTTACACTTGTCCAGCTCTCTCCTGTGCTTGCTGTAGAAGGAGAGGTGATGTGGTCAGTTAAGCAAACCAGTTGCTCAAAACACCTGCTCTTCTCTTGACAGTAACGATGAAGTAAAGCAACCAATTACATTACCTGAGCTCACAAAGCAACTTTTGAAAGCAAAGGAGAAACTAGCAGAATTTCCAGACAATTTGAAGGTAAGTTTTCAGAAGAGGCATTGTGGTTCTGGAAAAAGACAGTCTTTTTGTAAGGGCAGCCTCCTCATAGAATCCCTTTCATACAGAAAGTAAGGAACAGTGACTTTCTTTCTGATCCTGTGTAGTTTTGAGAGAGAATTGATGCATGGCATCAGGGTGATAACTTTCTTTAAAGCATGAGTTTCTCCATGCAGTTGGAAAGTATAGGTAAAGATCCTGCATGGAAAAACTTAATGGGATATTTATAGAGTCATAGAATGGTTTGTGTTGGAAGGGTATTCTGAAAGAATCCCATGCATTTTAAAAGTAATCCCTTGCTACTTAGAATTAATTATGTAAGGAAAATCATTGTGATAAACAGTGAGATCAGAAATTTAAGGTGTAAAATGGCCTTTAGGAACTATAAAAACTACACATCACATGTTTGAAAACAATGTTGCCTAGGTTGTCTCATCCCCTCTGTTCTCTAGTCTATAATATAACTAAAGGTAATCATGGTGATTGTGCAAAAGGGGGCAAACCTGGTTACAGGTAATGCTGATGCACTGGAAGAAGAGTCAGAAATGCATTCAATTTATGACTATCTGTTCTAAAGATACTGCAAAGCAAGTATGTTATAGCTGAACAATTATAATTGAAAGACATTACCTCATGTTCGTTGTCTTGCAGATCTTCCCATTCCCCGATGTGCTGGAGTGCTGCCTTGTGTTCCTTCACACTGGGTCGCGGTGTCCTCCTAAGCTGTGGGAACAGGCTCTGGATCTCCTTAGGAAACATGGCAGTGCTGGTGCCTACAGGAAAGGTGGCAGGAGGTTCTTGACGTGACATCTTGAGACCACACTGTCTCCCTTGAGCTGCCTACACTACCACGGCTCTTCTTTCTTCAAGTGAAGGCTTGTTTTGATGGCTGGGGTAATTTTGGATAAAACCACAATAAATCAGGTTTATACAGACTCACTTGCAGTCAACTACTACTCCTTAAGGAGATTGTGTTAGCAAATTGCAAGGCAGTAGGCTGTGGGCTTGAACTGTATACAGGACTTTTGTATAGTCTTTTTTTATTTGATGGAAGATATGCTAGTGAAAGCTCTTACTACTGACATGCAAGAGAAAGAGTTTGGAGCAGCTATACATGTCTTTCAGCAGAGAAGGAGTAGTAGCTACCCTGAAGAAAAACAGTGGTTTCTGTAAGCAAACTGCCCTTTACCTGAGTATTGTTCTTAGAAGTATTGTGAGTTTATCTTCCCTCCTTTCAATAAAGTCTTCTACCAGCATAAACTGGCATTTCATTTGATGTATAGAAATCAGTATCGGTCAAGGGCACAAGCACTGAAAATAAGCCTGGGGGTAGTTTTGTTGTTAAACATACTCTGTAAATCAAAGTTAGTAGATAAGACAAGACAAGTGTGCTGTGATTTAGCTTTGCATGGTGAAGCCACCTGTACAACATAAAAGGGAGGGTGAAATCTTCTATATTTGTTTCCAGCACAACTAGCAAAAGGTAAAGGATTTTTCCAGGTCAAGAAAAGCCCCTGCTTTTGGCAACATCCATGGCAGAACAAATTGCTTTCTGGTCCAGCAGTGGTAAATTTAAGGTACTATATCAAGTTCTCTAGAAAAGATGCTGGTTTAGAAGTGCCAAAACCAACCCTAGATTATGGGGTCTTGAACATTCTACATTTCAACCACTGTTACAGCTTACCTGAAGGCTTTGCCTGTCTTGTTAGGAAAACTAACTCTTAAGAAAAGAACAAGGCTGCATAAGCCTTAGTGACCACAGCATCTGTCTTAGTAATTTCTAGAAGCAAGTTTTTAAATGCAGCAAAAAATGTTGTGGTAGGATAGGGTAAAGGGTGTCATGAATCTAGACAGTTTCTAAGTATAATATAAGAGTAGGAAGAATGGATTTATCAGATCAAGACCTGTTCCAGATTCTTTCCAGCCAAAACGCAGACTTGCTACTGATAATTTCCTGCTCCAGGCTGAGTAAAGCCTCAGAACAACTTGAAGAGCAGTAGATGAAAGCTGGGGGTTATACTACAAGATGTGTTAATGCAGTAAACTGCTGCCACTAACTTGAACTTGCCACATTCTGTACAAAGTACTTGCAAACCAGGAGGGGGAGCCAGTGCTTCACCGAACAGCCCCTTACCCTTCAAGCAGTAAGTTTAGATGGAGCACGAAAACTTCACAGAGAACACGAGCGAAACAGCTGTGGCTCATGCTGCACTGAAAGAACACTCAACACCACCACCAGCTGTCCTAAGGTGAGCCGGAAGAGAATACCAGTTCCCCAAAGAGAGCTTAAACTCAACTTCCATCAGCTACTGTACAATAACCTCAAAAGCAGATTTTACCAAGAACTACCCCACCAACACATCATAAATGGTAAAAGAAAGTTGAGCATCTTTGAGCACGTATCACAACTTCAGATAAGCCTTAATTCTGGGAATTTTAGTGCTTGATGGAAAATCCAAAACAAAACCTGGTTTAAAAAAAGATTTATTTTACAAAAATTAAAAACAAGTATTATTTACAAGCATTTGAAAAACTACCTCTAAACCTAAGCTCCTACTCATGGATCAGTTAAGCTTGTTTAAAATGCAAGATAAAGTCTTAACATTTTAAGCTTGCCATGTCCAAAAGGGTTAAAGGGGCTTTTAAGAAATATTAGAGCTGTTGAAAATAGAATAGCTCATTGTTTAAAAAGTCAGAATCCCAAATTGTTCCTCCGTCCTCTAATGACTTCAGATGTTTATAATGAAAAGAAAGGGAGCTGTTTCATTTGTTAAGCAGATAGTAAAATTAGGGGCTGGAGAAGAGGAACAAGTATTGATCCTGAAGTTCTTGTGTTGCAAGGAGAAGAATAAAATTTGGAGGTTAAGTTGAAGAAAACTGAAGTCAAAGCATTGGTCCAAGTCTCTGCCAAAGGCAAACTTCTAGGCCTCAAGCTATTTCCAGAACAGTTTCTTAATACCCGTAAGAACTAAGCTGAGGCTCAGTGTCGGTCAACCTGTACCACACAGAATTAGAAACTATGGAGAGCTGCTCAAATCAGCTCCAGGAATATCCATTCCCACTGTTGTTAAAGCAAATCTCTGAATATTTTTAGCTGCAAGGATCATTTTTAATGTCACTGTTCCCAAACCTCCGCAGTGATCAAAGGGAGCCATTTCCACAGACCACACCAAGATAAAATAAGCAACACATGAGGTGAAGCAGTCACCCTCACAACATGCAGAACTTTTAAAATAAGCTTTATAAAGCACAATTTACAAATCTGTGTGTATGTCTGCGTCCATTTTCACTGGATTTCCAGACCCTCACCTCTACTCAGTATTCTACCCTTCCTTGCAGATTCTGTACAGTATAAAGAGGAAAAAACCAGAGGTATATACAGTAGGTTCTTTTGCCCTTGGTATTAAAAAGATGGCAAACCACAAATGCTGGCATTACGAATTCAGTCAACTCTCTTCTTGTGGGTTTCAAATGAAGATGTTGCTCTTCAGCAAAACTGCAGGCCTTGTGCAGGCTGGATGTGCTGTAGATGCCTATTGTTTGAGACAGTATTAGGGAAAATGGTTGAGGACAGCAGCTGCCAATATGGTAAAACCATGTTGTGCTGGGGGTGCCGCTCATCACGGCTGCATGTTGTTGATAATAGCCAAAATGCTCATTTTCTCCTGGGCTGAGTCCACATCTTCATTCTGTTTCTGAGCCACTCCTGTGCCGAGGCCATACAGCCGCCCGCAGTACTTTGCATCATCAATTGTATCCTCAAAAAACAACTGCAGGTTAAGAAAAGGAAGAAATGGGTATTGTTTAACTGTGCCTCTAAATCAGAAAGCATCCAATGTAAATTAAACAGCTTATTTGAAGTCAGCCACCTCTAAGATGCAGCATGTGAGTTAAAGTAGGTACATGAAAGAGGAGTAAACAAAAGTCTGTGCCAATATCAACACTTCCTATTGTTGACAGTTTGAAGTGTGATGGCCACAAAGCTCAGAAAAAAGGCCCCCTTCACAAAACAAAACCCACATTGTGCACATTGACATTTATGGATAGGAACTGGAGAAAGGAGAACTGTAAAGAAGAACACCACAGTACCTCTTTCATTCTAAAGAATGCCATTCCCGTGAGGAGAGAGTCCGATCCTGCTTGGTGCTGTCGTCCAATTCGCTGCAAATCCAGCTGATCCGCCACTTCCTGAAGGCCACCCTGCAATGAGAACACAACAGTGTTTATGTTGGAATACCAATCTCTTACCTGAACTGCCACACTTTTCCAAAGCATGCTGAGTGAAACACAGTAGTAACTATTGTTCAAGAATGCATAAATACTCATACCAAACTCAGGAACCTTGCTTTCCTGCTGCAGATACTTGAGATGACTGTGGGTACATTCATAGGTTATAAATGCTGGCCCTGTCTCTCTCTCCCTCCCCTCCCTCAAACAAGGCTGTGATTCAGTAGATAAGTTATTTTCAAGCCTCTGAGTGTCTACCAGTTAATCAAGTCATGGAGCAGTTCATGTAAGAAGAAATACTCCACCTTGCACAAGGAAGATAAGCAATGCTGCATTGTAATTAACCTCTGACATTACTGATACACAAACCGGAAGGTTATGGGAACATCCCCTATGTAATATATATATTGATAAGACTAAAGCCAGGGAGGCATTATCGATGAGATACCAACTTAGTCATAGGTGCTTATGTGTGACTACAAGCATTTAAACACATTCCAGTTCAAGGATGACATATGCAGCAGTTCTGTCACTTGGCTTTACAATTTACAGGGTTGATGCCTGTCATCACTTGCTTGCTGGAGACATACTAGTACCTTGAGGTTTTTGCAGCTCTTCATTAAGTACTTTACATCATAGATAGATGGGAAGAAAAGGTTCAAGATATGGAAAAATTCATGTTCCTCTTCTGGTAACCTGGAATCTGTCAACAACTTCACCATGTAGCCAAAGTCATAACCACTGAAAACAAAAACATACAGAAACCAGATAAGCAGAAAACACCTACACTCAGTTGGCACCAATATCTCGTTTTTCACAAGAGTTTTACGTGCTGTAGCTTTCAGACCTTCACATTTTCTGATATTCATAAAATTTCTCTGGATCAGAGCCAAAATTCACCCTGATCAGCTATGTCAGTGTAGGACTTCTGAATGCTCCCTGGGCGCCTCGCTAACCTCTAGTGGAACAGCTAAGCCACTGGGAGGAACAAACTTTTCTTCCCAACACTGCAAGTTTCTGTAACTATGGGCAATAGAGAAAAGCAGGAAACCCTGTAAGCATCTGTTGCCACTACCTCCTCCTCTTTCAAGTCCTTTCACTTGCGATGCTATCAAGGACCAGAGGATTTGTCATCAAGTTGCTTGAAAGTCTACAGGAAAGACATCTTATCTACACAAATTTACATAAAGACAAGATGAAAGTTGGGAACACCATCAACACTGTAAGGAAGAAGAAACAAAACCCTGACTTTACAATGCACACAAGTTACTAAGTGTAAAAATCGTATTTCAGCTTCTTCCATAGAGGAATACTGTAGCAGCAAAAGGATTTGCAAACAACACATACACAAAATCCAGACCACAGCAAGTGCTAGTACAAAATCAAGTGCCAACTGTCCTGGCTTCTTAAACTTGGCCTTCATATCTTTAAGCTCATTTTAAGAACTGCAGAGCTGGTCATCCTCCCTAGAATCTGTGTCAGTCTCCATGGACAAAAGCAGCAGTATTTCAATCAAAAAGAGATTTCTCACTGGCCAACATCAGTGACCATCCCAGACCTACCTGTGGAAGGATAGCCACTTCACACTGTCACTAAGCACGACCCCAGATGTCATAAGCAACTCAGCAAAATGCAGAGTATCGATCCCTTCTTCTTCATGCTTCTGGAACTGCAGCCCAGAGCTGGCGAGGAGGTCTATGGAATCCTGAGAGTACATGTCCTCCCTGAAGGAGAAAAGCAGCTTTGCACTTCAGGTGTTACAAATTTCATCAGTTTTAGAACCACTGCTCCAGCCTCCTACATCTCTAACAACCTGCTCTGCAGTCATTAATAATTCTGTTGCTACTGCAAATTCCAAAGATTCCTCTGTAGAACTGAATAACTTTGAGAAATGTCACTTCCGCACGGCAAACAGAAGCACCATGGATGAGAGCCCGGAGAAAAGGGGAATTCTCTCACGTAGGCAGATATACAACTCCAAAGCACTGAGCATCATTCCTGTCTACATTTTTCTTTTTCACTTCACAGCTCACAGCACCGTATCATCATCTCCAGCTCTACCTCTGGGAGTAAACAAAATTGCCTAACACTTGACTCAGGAAGGAAGGCAGGGATGAGTGATGAGATGCTTGGTGGAGAGCTGAGCAGGAACCCGACTTCCACACGGGTTGGTTTCATTTGAGGGTCAGGGGAGGGAAGGACGTGACAACACACAGCAAAATTCAGGCCAAATATGATAATGGAGTCACATGAAGTGATCACACTGTGCAAACTTCACTGCGATTTCAATACTTCAAGAGGCTCACAAGTTTGTTGAAGTAGAGATTGTAACTTTTGGGTTCAAGAATTGGATGATCAGCACACACTAGCTATGAAGTTTTGTCATGTTCCCCAATAACAGTTCCATCAAAACACTGATTGATTTCCTAGAAATGTGTAGGTTTGCCAGGTAAACCCTCTCTTTTATTTCCAGGCAGCTCTAGTAGTAATTATGTTGAGTTTACAATTTACAATTGCAATTTTACAAAGAGTAATTACAATTACTTTACAATTACAGGGACAGGGATAATGAAACTTGTTTCAGCTGTAACCCAGGATATTGCAGTATGGAGGAGACAAGGACAACTGCCACACTCCACTGAGCAAGATCTATTCTCCTGAACTGGTGTGACAATTACATCAACATTCTTCTTTAGATCCCAGTTTATATTTTGGCAAGGATCTGTAAAGAAGTACTTTTCTTTCTGCTGAAAACAGCACATCCATGTATTTTTAGCAGAAAGAGATAGATTTATCTATATATTCATATATAGATATGTATACAAAACTTGTAAAGTTTCAGACTCTAACAGCGTTCCAGAAAAAAAAGTTTAAGGAACACAGAACTACAGGGAAAGGGTATTAAGGGTATCAAGGGAAAGGGTATTAAGTATAGGATTCTGGCACAGCTTTGGCTTCCAGAAATACTGCAAACTCCATTCATGCCACAGCAGTTTCCCACAAAAATCTGTGTTAGAATCTGAATATTTATTGCTCAGAACCAGCCAATAATGAACATATGGACACCTGTGCTTGCCAAAGGAAAGCATCACTTCAGCAGGAGAGAAAAGGCAATTATTCCTGAGCTCAGAAGACTCACGTGAGGTTGAATTTGAAGTTGAACTGCCAGGTATTGATCCCAGAGGGATATTCTCCTTTCTCATTTGTGAAAGTCAGGCCCAGCTGGATAATTTTCAGCAGGTCAACGTTACACCGAAGGAGCTGGTATTGATAGTCTATGGAGCTGCGGAATTCTCCAATCGGCCTTACAACAACTCCAGGAAACTCTGTGTCCTAGGAGAGAAGGGCAAAGCTTATTGCACCACTTGTTCTATTAGGAGTCATTATTATCATTCTATACGGACTCTACTCAGTTCCACACTCACAGGTCTCAGCACTGCATTCCTTGAATTGTTTTATAAAAATCACTTCCGCCCTCCCCCCCCCTTTTTCCCCCCAGTTGTGGCAGTCAAGAGTGGG
>JANHGB010019581.1:0-22227 GCA_026283785.1 Coracopsis vasa
TGGCTGTTTTGTTTCCCCACTAAAAGTCCGTTGGAATGCAACTTCTCCCGGGTCCTCTCCCGGGCATTCTGCTGCACCCACGTGACGCGGCCCCCTCCCCGGCTGCCCGCAGTGCTGCGGGGGTCTGGTGGCTGCTGCGGGTCCGCTGGGCCCTGCTTCCGAGCATGGACCCCCCCGGAGCTGCTACCCAGCCCGCGGGTCCCTCTCGCCCTGCCCCGCAGCAGGAGCAGGGGGCCGGGAATGATGCTCCGCTCAGCGCTTTGGGGGTCCTGGTCCCGCCGCTCGGCTGCGGCCCTTGGCTGCGAGCCCCGCGGCCTGCCCCAGCACCTGCCGTCGCGGCTGGTTGTGGCAAAGAGCGGCTCTTCCCCTCCTCGGGTGGACACCGGCTCGTCCCGGCCAGCGGAGCTGAGGGACGCGCGGCTTTTGACAGCCGTGGCCGGGATCAGGGCGCAGGGGTCGGCGCAGGCACCGCCTGGTGCAGGCGCTGGAGCCTCGAGGGGCTCAGTGCCCCTTCATCGGGTCATAGCTCCACATGGGCTGTGCTGCCTACTGCCATGCCCGAAGGTGGGTGAGGAGTTCTGTGACCGTTGTCAGGTATGTTTGAAAAGCCGTCCTGCTGTTCTGCCCTGTTGGATTCTAAACAGAAATGGGGCTTCTTCCCCAGAGAGTTGACATTGCAAATTGGAAAGTTATTGCATAAGCAAGAAGTGAAGGGTCCAGCATGCCAGGTGTATATCAACACTTCTCTTTTACCCTCACTCCTAGACAGCCCATTAGCATCAGATGAGGGAGGTGAAGGTAACATTACTGCTATTGCATTTCCTCTAAATTACAGTAATCCTTTGAGAAGGAAACTGCTGTGGTGTTGCTAGCTCCAGCAGTTTTATCCGGAGCATCATGTTGTTCACATTTTCCCAGAGAGCCGAGCTCTGGGAAGCACAAGATCACAGGAGAATCTCTGATTTAATGTTCCATAAATGAGTTTCTCATGCTGTGGGTTGCAAAGAAAAGCTGAACAAGGGACCCCTGAAGATTCAAAACCAAAAGATTAAAACAATTCAAAATATATTGCAATTTAAAACCTCATTATTTTTACTTAACCTCATTCGTTTTTAATACATGGAGCTGGGAATTACCAAAACTGGGTTAGGTTTCGAAAGGAATCATAGGCATGGCTCTGCGGAGACACCTTGGTTCCTACTGGAGCATGCAGTTGCAGGCTGCAGCCATGGGAACCCCTTGGCCGTGTATGGAAGATCTAAAGGTCTGCAAAGCCTGGACAGCCCATTGAACAGGTGGCAGAAAGTGCTGGGACTGATGTGCTGTTAAAGCCCAGTCCCTCAGGAAATCTGGAATCTGTAGCTCTTCCTGCAGGACTCATGATTGGGGTTAGGCACCAAGGTCTGTTCTCTCCAAAGCAAGCAAAACTGGAGCTGAGGTGGTGACAATTTTTCCTTTCCATTACCTCAAAAGGGTTTGAGTAGCACCTACTCCCTACATTTGTTAGGAGATGTTCGCTTTTAGCTGCATAAATTTCTAAATGAGAGCAAGTCAAAAGTGCTGCAGAGACAAGACCATCAGTGGGACATCAGGATGTGACCTGTAACCAGCCGATTTTGGCATAATGAACTTATTCTGTGTTTGCCTCTGTCAGCTCACAATCACTTCATGGATGCTATTTATTTATATTCAAAGCTCCAATTGCTGACTTTTGCTTTCTATTTTATGGCTAATTAGCTCTGTTTGGAAAAAAATGAGCCACAGATTTTCATCACTTCTTTCACAAACGAAGTAGGATCTCTTAAGTAATGCACACAGTTATAGGATACAATTTTTATGTCATTTATATTTTAAAGAAAATTGTGACAAAGGAAAGAACAGGTTTGTCTCTGACATTTTTAATAACAAGAATTACACATGCACAAAAATCACTATGTACTGTGTGCAATCACTCTTAGTAGTCTGGCACTAAACTGCTGACATGAACTGGAGAGATCACTGGCTAAGGAAATCAAATATCTTTTAAAGTATAATTAAAATTAACGTTGTGTTATATTTCTTCAATCCAATTTTAATAACAGTGCTTCCTGCCCACTCCCAGCTGGCCAAATCCTAATTACAACATCCCATAATTTTCACAGTAAAATAAAGAATCTCCCTGTATGTCGAAGTGCTTTGCCACACTTTGGTCTGCTGCTGGCTTTCTCATTTGTACCTTCTTTCCGCTGTTCTGTGGTTAAATATCTGCTCTTTTTGACACCTGGCTTTGTAGGTCACAGGAGTAGGTTCTTGGCAAGCGATATCAGCTCTGAAGAGCCTTTGACATCTTGACACAATCAAAATGCAAAAAGTGTTTTGCCATCTTCTCTCCACTTTGCAACTAGCTGAGCTTCCACAGCTAAAGAGGCTGACCTCTGTTCAGTCAGCTGTGTGCAGGGATGTTTTAACTGAGTCTTCTAACCTCCTTTTCTATTTAGTTTGGGATCTCTCAATGGAAAGGCACTACTGGCCTTATTTAAGGTATTTCTCCTACAGTTTGTAGTCTGTTAACAGGAAATGTAAAGGGTCTTGAATCTCTAATTGCTTGCTGTGCTAGTAGCCCTCTGATAAGCTAACTGCTACTCACTTGCTCCTTTATAAAAGGCAGAGCCACAGCGCTTCGCAGCTGAGAAGGGTGTTATCCCTAGCAATCCCTTAACAGTGCAGATGGAAAAGCTCCTGGTAAATGTTTCTGTTTTTTTCAGAGGTTGTTCTCCTCCAAATGCTTGCTTTTCTGGCTCCTTCTATGGATGGCAGCCTGATGCTCTTTTTTCAGTATGAGGGAACAGCCCTGAGCGGAGCTGCTTTTTTGCCTTGGAGAGGCTGCTATTTGCATGCAAAAATATTGTATGTATTGTGCATGTTCCTAGTCTTCTTCCCACAGAATCAGCCAAGGAAGTCTCACTGGAAAAGCAATGTGCATTTCTTTTAAGTGTTCCTCTCGGAGTCTTCCTCCACATCAGTTCAAGTTACCCTTTAACTACAAATCTGTTCAATTTGTACATGTTTGGCCAGGTCAGTGTTTTGATTTAAATAAACAAATTACAAGGCACTAGCATATATTCTGTCCTACATGGGAGAGCGTCTGCTTGTTGACAGCAGGAGACCTGCCTAAGTGTGAACAAGTAAAGCTCAAAGTGACAGGGACTCTGTGGGTTGGACTTGAGTGTGCTTGTGGCTGACCACTGCAAACTGCTGGAGAGCTGATGCTGAATACAGAATGAGCCACATCTGTCCCAGCTGTGTGCTGTCTGGTGCTGTCTGTCAGTGTTTTGCCTAACAGATAAATGCAAGCCTTAGGCACTCAGTGTCAACAATCACAGCATGAAGATGTGGTGCAGCAAAGAGCATCGTAACAACTTCAGAAGTTCTGATTCAGTCTTGCACAGAGAAAATTGACATTTCGTGCATCTCAAAGCTGCCCTGTTTGCTTTCCAGTTTGAAATTGTACTCCTTGTTTTTCAAACCACACCCTCACTCCTTGGACTTCTTTCCAGCTTGTCTCCTGGAAACAGCGGAGCCCTCCCTTTTCCTCCAGTCTGTCTCTCCTCTCCTTTCAACAGGCTCCTCACTGCTGAGTCAAGAACTGCCTCCTATCATCATCTCCCATCCAGAACTAACTCCTTGAACATGTCCCGCAGTCATTCTCTATGTTAGTGCAAAATTCCATTTGAATACTGTTCTTTTCGCATGGAATTCCATTCTCCTTTTCCCATCTGTTCTTCTTATTGAGCACATAACTGTGGGTCATACAAAGCACTTTGAGGCTCTGGATGGATTTCTTCTGTGGTTTTTCTAAGTCATTGCGCAAGCTCCTGCGAGCAGACTGGTAAAAATTGTAATGTTTCTGGAGAAATTACTTTAAATGTAAAGATTCTGTTGCAGTTATTTAATATGTAACTATTTAATGTTTAAATTCCCTCTAGTTCATTCTCTGGCAGGAGAAATGTTCTCCACGCTTAGTATGTCAAAGAAATCCTCTATTGTGGTGGATTTAACTCCTGACAAAGGTCACTTTATGAATTTAGTTTGGTATGTGAAGCCCCATCCTGTATTTCCTGTGCATGGAAAGCTCTGCTGGAGATGATAGATTCTGATGACATTTAATGTCAAAATAAACAGAAGTGTATAGAGGCAGTATCAGCGCAGGCTGGAGGTCTTTAGATTCCCCACAGAGAATGCCATGATGATACATAATTTACTTGTAACTTGCAAACAATATGCCTGTCTTTCCTCCCAGAAGCATTTTCACTTACAGAAGCCATTTCTGTCTGTCTTTGTGCAGTGTGCTGACATTCATTCTCCCTGTACATTCACACGGTTGTTTGCTTCTTCTCTGGACACTTGTGTACTCCAGGGCTTGCAGCACAGCAGTTTATCAGCTGAAATTGCAACTCCTCCAGCTCAGCCTTGTGAAAACAGAGGTCCGCTGCTCAGTGACGCAAAGCCCAATAAAGGGCATGGGAGTCAACGTCTGTCCTCAAAACCATGACGGGCAGGTCATGGCTGCTTGCTACGCCAGCCTTTTTAGAAGCTGAATTCCTCCAGAGTGTTTTCTCTGGCAGCTCATCCATCAAGTGGAGAGAGGGTGAACGTGTTCTTTGAAAATATAACTAATGGAAAGAAAGGGGTAGCTAATATAACTCAAGTGTTCATCTATTGCTGATTTCACTCACTCTGGAATGACAGAAACCAAGCTGCACTTACACAGACCAAGTAAAATCTTAGTCTAAATGGTCTGAGTGGTTAAATGCCATTTAGAAGCATAACCAGTAAGTGTGCATAAATAGGATACAAGAATAAAAGGCTGGAAAGGACATGAAGGGTTCCTCTGGGTTTTGTCCTACAGCAAAACTGAATGAGCCAATGTTTTCTAATTGCAGATTAATAGGGTGATTGAGGAAATGTTGAATTATTGACTGTTAGGGCCTTTCAGCTATTTCCTTTGAAATAGACCCTTGACAGGGAAACCTCAGTATTCATTTTCTTAACATTATTATATTATCCAGGAAACAGAATAAAGCCAAGAAAAGCAGAAACCCCATTATTTTTTAGAGTATAGTAGTAAACCATGCAGATGGTAAACAGACTTAATTTTCTACAGGGCCTTTACAATATATTTCCTCTCCTTTTAATCCTGGAAAGAAGCACTCTCTAAATTCATAAGCTATGAATTGGCCCCAGAAGTAAACAAGTCTTTTATGACTGTGCCTTCGCTGTGTTTGCCTGTTTTCTTCTCCGCACCATAGTAAGTTTTGAGAACATTGGCCAAATTCATCTGTCCATGATGGAGCAGAATAAGCTCAAAGATACTTGATTTCTGCAAGTCTCATGAAAACAGCAGTCGGGAAGTGAAGAGAGACTTTTATTTAGAAGGAATGGCTGAAGTGGGAGCTCAGCCCTTACTGGCGGGTCTATGAAGCAGTCAACCTAAATCATGGAAAAAAAGAGTCTTTGACCAAGGTCTGCACCTTCTTGATTTAGTTTCATTGTTCATGAAATATTTTTGTTCCCTTTCTTTATGCCCAGATTCCTGCTTTTGTATGAATCTGTACCTTTGTCTGCATTAACCTTAAAGATAGGTTCAGAAATCCCCTCCTGAAAACACCATTATTTCCTGAACTATGTTCTCCCCTTCAAAACCAGGTTTTTGTTAGACCATGTAATGCTATTTAACATAACACAAAGGCTCTGTGTTTTCCTATCAGCTTGTAGGATTTCATGAAGCTGAAGATAAAAGCCACCCTAATTTTCTTACTCATGCTTGGCTTTCTCTGTCTTGAATTGTTTGTGGAACAGGTTTTAATGGAAGTTCTTTGCATTTCACTGTTCTTAATGGCCTATATAACCTGAATGTAACAGACTGGCTTTTCTGGAGCTTCAGTCTTAACTAGAATATTCAAGACACAAAAACAACACAAGGATGTTTCCCCAAGAGGTTCAACAATGATACGTGTTTGCTGCTTTTTAGGTTTTAGAGAAAATAACAAGCAAAACAGCTGAGTTAGAATAAACTGTAGATAAGCACAGACTTACATGCTCTAAGTCCTCATAAAGAAATGTCTAAATTACCTTTAAAAAACCTTGTACCAGTGCCAGCAGAAGCAGTAAATAAGCCCGTTTGTTACCCTGTCACTAGGACGAGTTTAGATGCCCCTTTATGCTGGTGCTTTTGGCGCAACTGATACTACTTGTATGAGGAACGTTAAATAAAGGGAGAAAACCTCTTGTTTTTTAGAGTATAATTATTTTTTTTTTAGAAATACCCATCTTTTTGGAAAGGTCTTTCTGAATTAAAGGAGGATTTGGTACTTTGTGCTTTTCTTAAAGGCCTGAGAGGTGCCCTGCAGTATAAAAAAGTGACATTAATTTTTGGCAAACTGTACTGGTCCAGGTATGCAGAGTACCTTTAGCAAATGCAAAAACAAAAGAGGAAGCATGTAAAGTGCTAATTAAACCATTTCTTTAGCATGTTGTTGTTGCATTTCTTTGAAGAACTTTGCTATGGAAAAAACCATTATTTAATAAAGTGTTACTTTAAAAAAGAATGCGTGGAGATCCAGTTATTTGCAGTAGCTTTTTGTTGCCTCCCTATTCTTGCAGCATGCAATGATGCATCCTGGAAGCAAAGGTATGATTCCTAGTCCCGGTGTCAGAATTTTCCCTTTTCCATCCTAGCTGGTGAAGTGAGTCACCTGTATTTCTATCAATTTCTATTTCATGAAGACTGAAACATAACTGTTAAGCAGCTCTTCTCTTGTTTCTTTGGTTATGCTGGAAGAAAAGCACTAAAGAATCAAAAGCCAAGTTTAATGTTAAGAACTAACCGCTTTCACAGGCCCTCCCAAAGATCCTGAAATATCTGCATGTTTCTCTTCTAGTTCAGAATGTGACTGAGACAGCACATGATGTGTTGCCTGATGCAAGAACTATGTTCAGTTCATGCATATTGCCAAGTTTGTGTCTGCAAACAGGAGCTTGATTTGCTATGTCTGGGCTGTGACTGATCATGTTCAGTCACAAAGGGGGCCAACAAACGGCTGCATAAATGTCTGGTAGAATATAGGAAATCGTCTTGAGCTTTTTGATCAGTGATTTCAAAACAAGGATAGTCAAACATAGGCTGTAGGATTAAACCAGCCTGAATCCATCCTTATTTATAATGAAAAGTTAAATATTTTGGAATGCTCTGACTTTTCCCAGTCCACCCACTCTTGTAAAAATCCCATGCAGCTGGATTTGGTGGTGACACCAAGATTCTGGTAAACTATCAGCATGGTGCCTCTGGTTAGTCAGGGCTTCCTGATTTGTTTCACTGGTGTGTTACCTCCTCATCTGTTGGGTTATGAAGCAATGAAGGCAGCACTTATTATACTGCTTATCTCAGATAGCACTTCTTCTCTGTTCATGTCCATTCATAGTTACATATGACATGCAGTATTATTTTCAGCTATATTTGGCTTGCATGTAATCCAACTTTCCAGCTCCTCTCTGTTATGTAAATACAACAGCAGGAGAAGCCGCCTTTAGTCCTCCTGTGCCAGGAGGGCACACTGAACATCAACATGGACGCGTTCCTGAAGACCAAAACTGTCTTCTAGAAGTCTTCTCACAGATTTCATGATCCATCTGTTTTCTGTAGAATGCAGTTATTTAAAGCAACAAGTTCACTTCAGAGACATAGTACAGTAGCTGCTGTTTATGTTGACTTTTCTGATGAGGCTCAATATTGTCTATTTTCCATTATATCTCAACACTGCCTTTAATTGCCTCTTTCCAACAGATTTACATATTATCCCTCCCAGCTGTTCACACACAGACTTCCCTTTACTTGGCAACCTTCCAGTCACTCCATACTAGAGACAGAGGTACTAAAACAGCAAAGCAGTTGATGAGAGTCAAGATAAAACTACATTATACTACATGGCCTACAGATGACTGAACAATTAAACAACAGAGCATCTGAGTCTGTCACCAGAAGTTTCCTTTTCTTATGACAGCTCATTTTAAGCATTTTCGGGCAGGTATATAAGAAGATTGTAGAGGCTGAACAAATGTCTCTTCAAATGTTATCTAGTCCCATTATTTATCACTACTCCAAGGAAGGGTAAATTGGAATTAATGATTCTCTCAAATACCAAATTGTTTTTACAGGAATTGTCTTCGTAACCCTGATACTGGAGACACGTGGGGAAGCAGAGACATTCCCTGGAGATCCACACAAATCATTCACACAGCCAGGCTGACTCAGCAATAAGTCTACACATGTCCAACTACAAATATGTAAGGAAGCTTAATGGTTTTATTGTGACACTCAACATAAATACGCACAAATTTCATAAATAAGTACATTCTTGAATTAAGACTGGCTTTTTGCCTTCTAATGCACCCAATCCCCACTGCTCTGTCATTGCCAGTAGCTGCTGGTGTCCATTGATACACGGAAACCGGCAATGTGCTGCTGTATCCCACAGTGAAGAGCTGCTTTGGTTGTGCTGTTCATCTTACCTCACTTAGGCACAGGTGAAGCCCTGAGGCTTCTGGCAGGCTGCCACTGTAAACCCAGCATGTTTACTTGAGTAGGGAATAAAGCCTCAATATTGCATTTCAAACACTGATTAGTAAAGCAGGCAATTGAAAAAAAGTGATGCTTTTTAGCTTATGGAAATGGTGGAAAGGAAAACAGCTCCAGAAATTCAAAGCTAGAAATGCAAGAGTGGCAAGGTACATCAGATTCCTAAAAATGAGCTTCCTTCCCATCACCTTCAGCTGGACACTCTGACTGCATGGTCTCTCAGATACTGCCCTTGAGAAGCAGTAGAAATGCAGCTCTACAAAAAGCCATTCAGAATGGTCAAGAGCAAGGATTAGGGCAATAAACACCTGGAGATGGAAAAATCCTTCTGTTTTTCCTCCCACATGTTTTGGAATCATTGTGCCAGGAAATTATTAAATCACACAAATTTGAGTAATGAATTCATTGCTTGGATGGCACATGAAACTGCTGAGGGATATGGCTGAGGAAAAAGAAAAACTCTTCAAAGTCAGTAGTAAGGAAAGATCAGATAGAGGAGCTAGACTACAACTTACATGGACTTCTGAAACAATACTGGTATGGGAAGATACTCCCCTGACTGATACAAGTGGGCATTAAAAGGAAGTGTGTGCATAAAAAGCAGAGGAGTATGTTTAGTATTTTCTGCTATAATTCAGCACAGTTTCCCCATGATATTTTTGCTCAATAGGAAAGTCTGCCACCTAACTGGGAGGGAGAAAGCAGACATTCTAAAGCACTTTCGTAGCTAGAAGGCCATTTTTATGTCTTTTGAGAACAAGGCTACTTTTGCTGTGTCTCAGATGCCAATTTGTGACACACTAGAGTTGTTCTGCAGCTTACTAAGGTTGGTGTCAGTACCCCAACAAGCTCATTTTCTCACCTGCACTTTGGTTAATATTGCAATTCACTTTTAGTTCATTAGGGATCTTGCTAAACATGTACCAACAAAAATTAACCCATCACTGAATTATTGCAACTATGTCATTTAGGAAAGAATATCCTCCTCTCCTTATCACAATACTGTGCGTTCTAATTAATATTCTCTGTCTGGCTCTGTCACAACTGAACACAGAGTGCCAGAAGTGCCAACAGCCTATAACTTAGCAATGTCTGATGTAGCAAATCAGATCACTCATGGGTCTCCTCTGCAGTGCTGTTAGCAAGATGCTGTCCTTCCTTCACAAAGCTTTCTCCATGGGCAGGTGGATACAATCAGATTTTAACCTTTGCTTTCTTACATGGCAATTTTGCAACCTTACTATTTATATCATACTGCTGGATTTCTTGGCTGCCTCTCTGCCTAGACTTCACTCAAAAGAGGGAAGAAACATCCTGTCATCATCCTCCTAGAGGGACAGTGGGAAGAGATATGAATAGATTGGCTGATCCATGCACAAGGCAGTGGTGAAAATAGGGCAATGAAGAATCTCAAGACCTGATGTTCTGGCTGTTGGTATGCAGTAGCTTAGTAGTGAAGCTACTATAGATCTTACTGGAAGCCAAGAGCAGACTGCAACACCAGCCTTTTCAGTTGCTTCACACAAGGGAATTCCTGCAGGAATTTTTCTTCAAAGGCACTCAGATGAGCTAGCCAGTAAGCACCATCTAGCCAACAAACATCACATGCAAACTAACACTGGGGTTGCGCAGAAATTGTACAGAATTTTAAAAAATCTGTAATGTCAGTAAGAAATTTTGAGTAAAACCGAAGGAAAATAATTAAACTGTGATTTCTCTCAACAGCTCTAACATGCCTGATGTTAAATTACAAACATCTTTGGGCAGGCTCACACCCTCTGACATACACATTCCAAACTTTTTACACTCTATTTTCTTTCTACACTGAAGGGTTAATACACATAGCACAGCTTTAGCGGCACCCTTCATACCCTTGCTGCCCTCGCTGACCTTGGAAGGCTGAGACACACAGGACCTGGGCAAAGATTTATTCCAAGTGTAGGCAGAACTCACCATTGTCAAGTGACTGCTCTCCATTAACAGAAACAACAGATTTACAATTAATGTGGAGAAAAAAGGAGGACCATCTAGAATGAAGATGCCAAGGAAGCCCACTGTCTTCTCCAACATATCCTCAGCTAGAGCTGGAAGGCCATTTTCTAGAAGGTTCTGCCTTACTAACAGCAAAGTCACAATCCATCTAGACTTCTTATAGCTGAGGCAGGGCTCCAAAATCTCTGCCTGGCATTCAGGGATCTTCCTGATTTGGGAGTCTGTTTATTCTGGGGGCACCTCCCTGATTTCTTGCCACTGAGTCTTACCAAGCCTTCACATCTGGCCCCAGTGCAGATTTCTTCATATTTTCCCATTTTGGGAAGATGTATTTATTTGGAAGCAAAGAAACCAACCAAGCACCTACCAAAACAACAAACTGTAGAACCCCCTCCTAAAACCAAACCCCTTTTCAGCAGCAGAAGCATGGGGGTCCTTCACTGCAACTGCACCTGCTCTGCTTGGTTTTACACACTCACATGAGCATCTTTTAGCTCCCTTTCCCTCTCTCTCACTTCCCAGAAAGGCAGGGACTGCACTGTAAGCAAGTCCTTGAGAAAACACAGAAGGGTGGAAATGCCTGACCAGCCTTAAGCAAATAGATCTGTGAGATACTCTCTTCAAAGAGTCAGATTCTGCGTGGAAGCTGAGCAAGCTGACATTCCCAGCAGAGATCCAGGATCCACTACACTGCTCCATTCTCTACCATCTTCCACTGTGCTCTTCACAGTATTTTTTCTGTATGCAACAATAAGGTGCAGAGATGGAAGAGCTCTTGGTTCCCCTTTGCTGAAGAACTCTCAGCACAAAGGCAGCAAAACAAAGTTATCTGAATTTTAAGAAGCCTGTCCCTCTCTCTCTAGTGTATTGACTTTCCCTTTTCCAAGCTTTTGTAATAGCACTTCTGAATCTCTGCTTTACAGTATCAAACAAAATTAGGTAAACTTCACTACAAAAGCATTCCCAGAAGCCAAGCTCCTCCCTTCATATACAGATAACAACCTAACTGAAGGTCAGGACATTCTGAAGTTTCCTGCCATCAGCACATTTGGGATGACACAGGATTATTACATGTCTGTTGGGTTTCAATTTTGAAGATGGTGTATACCTTTTTTGCCTTACTGCTGCTCTGCCTGTCTTGTTCATGCATTCACTTAGTTTATGATATTCCTGGTAATACCAAGCACTATGGCAAGATTACTTTTCAAGCAGTATCTTGAATTATTTTACTATCACAAGTTAAAGTTCTGCAAAAATAAATGCCTGCTTACATTCCTCTTCCAGGATCTAAAAGAATCTGCTTAAGAGTCAAGTAGAAACACAACACTCTGCTTATTCTCAGAAACCAAAACCCACCAGCTGCAAATTTATTTCCACTCTGGCACAAACTTAACAGAGTAGGTCCAGCCATTGAACAGACCTATTTACAGGAAAGAAAATAAAGTTGTAACCAAAGAATATTGGGAAATAAATGCAAAAACTCTTCATTAACAATAAGCACCTTTATTGACAGTCTAACATTCAACACTTATTCCATTTCCTAAATTGCTGAACTACAGCCCAGTTAAGCATTTAAATAACAGATACTTCAATTGACATGTATAAAGTGTTATACCTGGGTGGCACAGAATTAAAGTAGTATTTAAAAAAGCCAGACACAAATAATCACTACCTGTGATTTTGAAAATTAAGCCCTGTATATTTCAAAGTAAAAATTAACACATATCCCAGTATGCTTGTAAAAATGCCTACAAAGAGTCTTTTGTTCAGAAGGCAGAGTGGTTGGGAAGTATTTCCTATTTCACCATTTAACAAATGACATCACTTCACAAAACTACGTGGCAGCAAAATATTTCAGATGAATTTTACGCATTAAAAAACCCCAACCTGGTTTATAGTGTCCTAATGATTCCAGTTAGGCCAGTAGAGTTCAGCACAGCGACAAACCCGTGTAGTATGAATTCAGCTACACATCAGTTGTTAAAGTATTTAACTCAATACTCAGGAAATTTAAAAATCAGATACACCTAAGAGTCAAATACTGGCTATTCCCACTTTCTCTTTGCTGTTTCTAGTATCTTATATCTATGTTATGAAGGGTATGCTACTTCCCAGTGTTTAAAACCTCTTCAAAATCTATTCGCAAGCCTCTTGAAGCAAGAAAATCACCTTTTATAAAGACTGTATTTTTTTCCCTACTGTCTTCTTCTGACCTTAATATTAAACTTCTACTCAAGCAAACAAGAATGAATTAACCGCAGCTATTTTAATGCAAGGGCACCAATTTCTATGCTCAATGTGAGTATTTAAGCAAAATTATTTAACTTATCAGGTTAGTACTTGAGTGCAAATTGTATTTCCACTGAAAGTCCTAGACTCTATACAAGGTAAGTTTCTCAGCAGTATCCAAGAAGAAATAAAACTATCTAGTGTTACTAGTAAGAAAAGTTTTCCAATAAAAAAAAGCTACTGACCTAAGTCCTTCATAGCACATGCAAAATGGCATTTCCTGGAAAGGCAAAAATCACATGGTTTTTTTCCTTTAAACTTCCCCTTTGTGCAGGATGGCAAGTTATTCTAACAAGCAAAAAACTTAATCACTAGTCTAAGATAATGGTGTCTCTTTATGTCAGCTAGACTTAAGTCCTTTATCGGCATAGAGCATCTGTATGAAAGCCAAGAAAAGGAATTCAGTTTGTAGCAGAAATTAAGTTATACCCATGCACAATCTACAGCATCCCCCCTGCCTANNNNGGCTAGAAATTTTATCAGATGCTCACCAACATTCTGCTGTGCATTAATGCCAGAGGACCACAGCAAATAACCTCTAGGCAACCGATACAGTGAATGGGACTGCTGGAAGAGACAAGAAGTTAGACATCTGTATAACTTCCACATGGCTGAAATCCTGATGTTCTGCTTGGATGATGAGGTTCTCAAAGCAGAAATAGGGATTTTATTATTTTCCCTTCCCTGCCTGTGTTTTTAAAGGCATCAAAGGTATCCAGGATGCAGTAAACATCTCACAAGGCTAATACAACAGTTCACCAAAAAAATCGACTTTGTGAAATAATTTAGACTAAAGAAATGGAAGAGCTTACACCAGGAAGGCAGCACACGTCACTCTTAAATAAAACCAAATCTGCTTGGATTCAAGCTCCGTATTTCTTACCATGCATAACTAGATCCTCCAGCTAAATTTTTCCTCTATTAACCAGAATGCAATCAGAAGTCTCAGCATACATCCTAGTTAGTAAAGTCTTACTTTGGAAAACAATAGTTGCACACAGGTGAAGGCAGATTTCACACTAAAAGGCGTTATAAATTTTTAGACAAGTTTTTATATTCTCTGTTATGGAAAGAATTTAGACATCCTTTCTAAGATGCAAGTGTTTCTGTTAATCAGCATTGGGGTAATTAAAAATAAAAGTCTCTTCACCCTTTAAATGAAAGGAGAAAGTCAAATAAACTAAACCAGGTATAATCCTAACTTCAATCTTCTTTCACTGAGGTACTTTGGAAAGTAATGATTGTATCATCTGCTAAAAGAAAAAAAATTAGAAAAAGTACCAACCATCAACACAGAATTCATAAATACTTTAACAGAGTAAAAGAGAATTAATCATGGTATACACCAAAAAAAGTTAGAGGATACATTGATATTAATAAGGTTTCCTATGGCTCCAAATGAGCATAAGTCACAAAGTGAAAAAATTAAAACCAATTAAAGGTACTCAATAACCTCACAAGGTACTCAAAAGCTGAAGTTTTATGTCCCTGCAAAACATTTTTTAGGGGCCTAAATCAATGACATCAGTAACATAAGGGGAAGCAGAGGCTCACTTTAAATCTGATTCACAACTCTTCTTTGCTAGAAATCCCAGAAACAGTACTTTCTGTCCTAATACTATGCCCAAGAAGTGTAGCTTTTTTAGTGATTTACAAGTGAACTCTCAGGAGACACAGGAAAACAAGGCAGGCTCAAGTTTTCTTTCATCTCCTTAACTATCAGGTACACTCTGTAGCAAGTTAGCTCAAGGTAACAAATTCCTTGGCAGGGGGGAAAGAAAGGGGAGGGTGTAAATGTAGTATTCATGAGGGATACAAGCTTGGTAGCCCTGAACACCAAGGTCTCCCTTTAATTCATAAGATAGCATGGCACCAACTCAATAAAGTAACTTTCTCTCCTTAGCCACAATCTGCCATTTGATAGCAAGTGCTGCAATACTGATATAGGTCTCTTGGCCTCTCCAAACCAAAATAACTCCCTTGTTTTCCAGACAGACACCAAGTTCTCACTGTCATGTCCTCAGGCTGGAATGGAATTGTAATTATTTTGTTCAACAGTGATAGTTATACAAGAATAAAACAAAGTGCAAGGCCAAACTTCTATCTGGAAGACTCGAAATGTTTGAGTTTCTCATTTGCAGGAACTTTTCATACCTGCTAAGCTAACACAGAAGTATGGGAACCATAACTGAGTTCCTTAAAAACAGTCACATTACTTAGGAAAATGCAGCATCTGCTCAATCCCTAATCACATTTGTAATAAATGTGAACTCAAATACCAATCTCCTCTGATCTGTATGTGCAGTATCAGACCAACTCTCCATTTCTCAAATGGAAGCCATTTTTCAGATTACCACCTAACTGAATAAACTGAGAAAGAGCAGGAAATTAAAAGCAAATGGTGACAATTTCTACAAAAGAATTTTTAAGAGCACATACACAGAACATTTAAGTTCTGATTTTGTTACTCAAACTTTGAGTCACTGTCAGTCAACATTTCTTGCAGACTGTAAGATACCTTTAGAGAACTTACTGAAAGCACTGTAAAGGTGATGGCATTTAGCGACCCAAACATAAAGCCATAGTTTGTGGAGCCACCATTTGGTAAAAGTCATCTCAGGAAAGGGAACACACAGAGGATATTATCATCACTGCATGACACCCTTGGTATTTTACAACTTCCACAGAACAGTTCATTCCTTAAGCCCCAGAAAGCCAGAGAACAGTTTACTTGAAATTATCTTTACAGCTGGAAATCGGCATTTTGTCAGAATTTAACATAGCTGTAGGTAAACAGAATTAGCAACATTTGCTCTGAACAAAGAAGCACATTCTGTTCCCCCATCCCCTCCCCAAAACAGAAGCAAAATGCAGTTACTTTGCTCATCACAGCTCCCAGGCCAAGGACACTGAAGCTTTGTAGACTGCAAATTCCTCCACGCACATGACGCACAGTTACACAATTGAACGGGGTACCCAGCACAAAAGCATTGACCCAACTGCTGATTTTACTCAACATGCACTTCCCACTAAGAAGAAATTTAAGGTATTATGCTGCATTTAAGATTATGCAATTTTAATGACAACAAAATCAATAACAGAAGAAAAGAGAAACAGATACTGTCCAAGATTTTGTAAGCGATGGGTTGAGATGAGACATCCAAGGACTGATGCTGGACAAGAAAATAATATAATCTAAAAATGCTTTAAAGTTGTCGAACTTTCTTATCAGTGCTTTTAATATTGACATCCAGTGTCTCTACTTTTTTTGTTAGCCGATCCAGCATATCATCTTGCTCATCTATTTCTGTCTGCAGCCCAAGAGCTAGGTTTTTCAGACGACTCAACCCAGAAGACATCTCATCTGTCAACAAAGAGAGTGACCATAAGGAATCAAGGCCATATAAAGCATACTGTTTAAATGGACACTGTCAGGATTCCCTCTTGTCCAAATCCCCAAGCTAGAAAATGTCAGTTACAAGCGCTCAAGTCTGAGTGTTTTCTCCAGCAGCGGAAGCACCAATATATTAATACTTCCAATGCATTGCTACCAGAAATAATCACTTCCTTTTCTCCATTACAAGTTAACTATAGATGCTTAAAGCCAAATTGGATCTTTATAAAGGGACATACCCCGTAATGTAGTTTTTACTTAAAATTATATATATAATTTATATTTCTTTTTTTAATATATATAAATATGAAATTGAGTATGTTTTTTTCTCAGCTCAATACACTTAATATGCTCACTACCTCAATTGCTTTTCTGTAAATGGCATGCAGATATACCAAAACACTGAACATTTAAGCAGTTATTTAACATAGATAAAAAAAAATCCCATTACCAGATTTTCTAATTTGGCTACAGGGAAACTATTTTATTGCATGATTGTTTGGTAAATACTTTTGAGGCTAATATGCTTTGCACAGCTTGTGAGTAGAACAAATGTGCTTCCTCTAACTCTTATGCTTGACTATTTCTCTTTGATCCATTCCTTTCTGATTTCTTTCCAATCTCTTATTTCTAGGTCAGCTAAACAGCAACACATGTAAGCAAAGAGGCACTTTGTATATATGCTGCAGAACAAAGGAAGAGAAAGTCAGCTGAATGGTTTGGGGAAGTAATGAAAGCAACTCAGCAAATTCACAAATCAAATATTTAGTGTCCTTCAATTCTTTTGTTTTCTGTGAAACATGTTTATTTCAAAAGCTGCACACAGTTATAAATTCTTTGTGTCCAAACTGAGGTGCAATTTAATATCAGAGTTTAACTGTCAGTTAGGAAAGTTGAGTGCATCTTTCAATATAAGTAGCAAACTTTAGAAAAAGAAGCAATAAGTCTTCACACTGGCAAAATCTGGATGTCAATTTGAAGCAGTATTTCCTTATAATACTGCTACACCTGCTTAGTAAGATTTTTCAGAATGGATAAGCCTGCTTGTCCCAGTGATATCCCAGTTAACTTACAGGATGATTCAGAGAAACATATCTTGAACTGCAAGTGTTACAATACTTCAGCACCACTTCCTCTTTCAAACAACATTTACCAGCATACACACATTTGGTAAGACTGTTTTCCTTATTGTCAGTAAAGGATCTAAGAGGACTTATGCTTTTGGTGTGTGGGTTTTTTTCCCCCTTGGTCTCTTCACTCAGAGACAGCTCAAAACCCATCAATTTCTAAAGCACAAGCATGCTGAAGAAGAATTTGAAGTATTAATGCCAATAGCATATCAGTTGCCACAGTAGATTTTTACTATTCCAGGCATCCTAGCCCATTTGTTTCTAGCTGGTTTCAAATGAAATGCATTTCTAACTCGGATTTGTTATTAGTATTTACAAGTAGTTGATGCACACAGACCCCACAGCATTCTACCACTCAAATAATCTATGTTTCAATCAAACTTTGCATTCTGCCATGTAGATAGTTTTGAAATGCAAAATACAAGCAAACAGGTTTTTTTAATTATCAAGTTCCACCTGTGAACTAAACAAAAAAGTATTCATTGGCAATGTATTAGTAATTTCCCGTGGCTAAAGAGCCAAAAATTGAGAATTACATGACATCAGCATTACAGCATCAGTTCTCTCACTCACCTAAGTTGTTATCAATTTTCTGGTGGTAAGCTCGCAGGTGTTGGTTCTTCGGATAGGAATCCCTTGGCACTGAAGAAACTGAATCTGCTTTGCTGAAATCATTGTCTATTAAGAGTATAAAATAAAAAACATTATATAAGATAAAAGCTGGTAAGAAGATGCTCTAAAGTTTTAGAAGGGTTATTAAAAATGAGTCTGACCACAGCTGCCATGTAATCACATAACCTGTTAGCAGAAGTATCAAAAGTAGTCCAGCAGGGCTATCTATAAGGCATCCCTCAAAATGAACAGGTATTAAGCTACAATTATTCTATTTTGAGCAGCCTTTTGTAGTTCTGCTGGGTAGTTGGGAGTAAAAAGAACAAAACAAACCCAGCCACCCAAGTAACACAGCAGGTAGGCTGGTAACTTCTACCACAGTAAGTGTTCCCTCAGGATGAACCACCAGAGTCGAGTTATTTCTGCCCTCTATTGGACAGACTTTTAATATTATACAATGTGGAATGGAGATTTACGTTACCAAAAAGCATTTCTTTATGTACAGAACTACAACTGTAAAGATACACTGCTGCTTTCTTACTCTTGCTGCTTTCCTACTCTTAGTAAACTAAATTGAACTTCACTTTAAAAGGAGCAGTGCTTTGTACACAGAAGTCATCACAGAAATTAACACATTGTGAGAACAGGGAACAAGATCAAATGCCATACACTTCCCTGCATGAATCAAGTAATGACTTCAGTGTGAAGGGTTATAGTCTTTGTTTGAAATAACAAGGAAAACATATCTGAAAACTATGACAAAGGATGGTTAAAAAGAACCACCTCCGAATACATGTTAATATTTTGGCAAGCACAGGACAAGGCTGCCTGCATGTTATGTGGATTCTTGGCTACAAAGAGTTTTAGGGGAAACAGTTCACTAGAATTCAGAGCCATGAAGGCTGGGATACAGATCTCCAGATATTAAGCAGCAACATAAGTCAGCAGTTGGGCAAGTTGAAGGGTCTCTGCCTCCACCCTGTGTTGATAACAGACAGTATAAAATAAAGTTACAAACCTATATCTAGCTTCCTTAAATTTGGATGACTTTCCTGGTATTTTGATTCTTGCTCTTTACTAGACATCATGGCTTCTTTTAACCTAGTAACAAAGAATAAAAAGAAAACATTCCTATGGACCACAAGCCTCATGCTCAATCTATAAAACAAGAATAGTTATCACACTTAACACAAGAGCAGCACATTTATTACACCAGATCCAATATATCATTTTAAAATAAACTATTAGCATTTGTCTTCAGTGAAAGCAGAACTTTAGTGCTGAAAATAACTCTGGTATCAAAACCAAAACTGTATCTTCCATCTTGGAGGCAACCTATTGCTTTCCTCTAGTGGAGAATGGAGGACAATGGAAGGAGGAAATCAATCCATGCGCTACTACCAGCCTTTACACAAATTCCTCAGCTGAAGAGACAGGTACTGTAAGACACTAATTTCACAGCAATTAATTTCTATGTACAGCTTTTAGTAGAAGCTAAAGAAACACACATAATACTAGACCGGAAGCATGTCAGTGCTACAGATCACGGCTTCCTGGTATGACTGAAGTAAGCATGATAATTCAGAAGACTGAAGAATCACTTGTGTAATTTTCTGTAATTGTTCAAATTAATTTCTCAGTGTTATTCTTACCACTATAATATCAATAGAAGTGAAAACATTTTCCTAAGAGTTAAAGGCAAAAAGGGAGCCAGACACCATCTCAGGAGTCTACTTGACCGAATCAACAGATCTTTTAAGATCCGATTTTGAGGGGACGTTTCAGAGATGCTGTGGGAGATAAGTCCCAAGTAAAACGTGGATTTTCCTTACCTACTGTTAGCATAATAGTCAGATGTTCCATTCTGCTCCGGCTTGCTCTCTGGAGGTTTGGCTTTGAAGTAGTTCACCAAGCCCCCCCAAACACTCTTAATGCTATTTATGTGCCTTTGACTAGTCTTCAAGTCCTGGTCCATTTTATCTACCATCTGCTCTGTGCGCTTCAGTGCCTCTCCTTGTCGTACAAGCTCCTAACATATCGACAGGAAAAGAGAACTAGTTAAGCCAAGCATCAGTAAACTGAAACATCAAACATTTAACAGACTCTCTGACGAAAAATAGCAGTTCCATTATCCCATGTAGATTATTTCTGAAGGCATACAGCTTTTTCAGTCACTCCTCTTCCCCCAGGGCATTTCAGTCATGAGTTGCTTATCAGCTACATTAGCCAGCTATAAAATCCTCATCACTACACAATGCCAGGTTCTCAACACCTACTACAAAGAGCATCCAGCAATTTTCTGTATTGGCCTTTTGTCAGGTTGATATTTGTGTCTCTTCTTGATGGAAAAAGCGTGGCACCAGATGGGCAATGTAGTGAAAATGCAAAGGTTTGCAGCAGGGAAACGAGCAAGTAGAAGTATTCCTAGTTGAAGATGACATCTTCATTGGGAATTAATACTCTTTTGACATTACTGGGATGTTCCTGATAATTTAGAAACAAAATAACCAAAGACAATAAATCCAAGTATAATTTTTTCATACTATTACTTGAGCAGCGCAAATACATACAGTGAGAGTTTAGAAATGTTGATATATACGATTATGTTATTTTCTAATTCAGCAGCACAAATATTATTCCAAAGTAACCCAAAGATTAATTCCGGCAGGAAAGTCACATGCAGCTCACACAAGTGCAAAACAAAGAACTTGTGCTCATATTCTCACTAAACTTTTGGGAATTCTAGTGGAATATTGCTCTTTTCCCCTCAATAAAGATGCAAACACGATTCGAGGGTTTTGGGCTTTTTTCGTGCTTTTCTGGGCAAACAAATCACAAGTTCAGTGAAGTGCCACCGAGAAACCTCTTCAGCGTAAACACCTCCTGCAGTCTGTGGGTGCTCTTGGGTTAATTTGGGCAGCCACGTTACTAACGCTGAAGGAAACGTCCCATTAGCAGGTGACACAGTGGACAAGACCTCTGAGCGATGCCTCTAAGGATAAACTATCCTGAAACACGGCCAGAAGAATGAAGGAAATGATTAATCAGAACAAAGCATCACAAACAACCAAGAGGGCAGGCTCTCCATTTAGCCAAGAGAACTACTGAAAACTTTTCAGTCGGATAAAAATAGGCACAAATGCCATTAATAAGTCCTAGTAAGAGCCGATTGCAGCTGCTTAATAAGCAGCTGAAAACACAGCCGAGTTACAGCCTGTGATACACAGCGTTCTTTCTTTTTCATCTCAAAAACACCCCCCAAACGCGCCTCCATCCATAAGATCCGTCCGCAGTGGCGCATAGAGGTAAACTGCGTCCGAAACACCAGGTAACTGTGAAAAGAGGTGTTTCGGGAGAGGGAAATGAAGACCGATACGCTGTCACCCCCCCCACGCTGCCGGGACATCGCGATAGCCCCGGGGCCGACGCCTCCGTCCCCGCTCCGCGACCCACCTCAGAGGCGGCCACGCCGATGCGCTCGGACTCGTACAGCAGCGAGAGGGAGCGGGTGGTGCTGTCGGCAGTAACGGCGGAGCGACGCAGCACCTCCTGCTGCAGGTACCGCTGCCGCGAGGCGCCGTCCGCCTCCCCGCCGCTGCTCGCCGACCACGGCGACACCGCCTCATCCTCTTCCTCCTCGGCGAACGGGTTATAGCTCCTCGCGAGGCCCGACATGGTGCTGGGGACAGCGGGTGGCTCAAAGAGGCAGCGCCCTCAGCGCTGGCTGCTAACGGCGGCTGGGCCGCGGCTGCGTCCCCTCAGCCCGCGGCCCTCTCCCGTCCTTCCGCCCACAGGCCGACCCGGCGCACCGGGCGGAACCACCGCGTGCACCTCCCCCCTCCGGGGCGGGATGGGCACACAGGAGCAGCGCAGAAGGAGAGGCGGTTACTGGGAGGAACCATCGCGGCGGGGGAGGGAGCAGAGGTGCGCCGGGCGCGCCCATTTGTAGAGCGGGGCCTTGGGGCGGCTCAGCACCGAGGTGCAGCGCACGCGGGCGGCCCTCATCGACCGCATCGTGAACCTCCGCCGAGCCTAGGCAGCGCTGCGGGCCCGCGGCTGGAGGGGCCAGGACTCTGCTACCCCCAGGCTGGAGGGGCTGCCATGAACTGGAAGGGCACTGCCCGCTGGCACAGAGCAGTGCTGGGGGGGGGGGGAGGCACCGTGTCCCCGCGTGATTGTCCAGGGCTTGCGTTTTA
>JANHGB010019582.1:0-35000 GCA_026283785.1 Coracopsis vasa
GGCAATCTGTGTTCCACAACATTAGAAATCTAGCACCTGAGTTTTACATGATTTTGTACAGGCCTCTAGTTGTAACTGATAACATCAAAATTAACTGTAAGCAAAACAGAAGACAAAAAGTGGGAGAACATTAACTAACAGACTGTTAAGAGATATAGTTGATTCGTACCAGGATTTTCTCTTTAATTTTATTTCAGCCATATATCAGATCTTTTATTTTATATATTATAAACTCATACAGGCTTATATAGGCTACACAGAAACTTGAATTAATTTTAAACAGGAATACATAACCCATACAAGATAGCAATTTCTGCTTAAGTCCTGTACTAGTTTTACCACCTAATCTTTCTAGTTCAAGTCTTAGATCTGTTTGACTATAAACTAAACTCAGTTTTTCTCACTGACTAACCTTACTTTAAAAAGTGCAAATAAACAATTACTTTGAGTAAGACAGTACAAATTGTACTGACCAAAGACTTATCAAAGGCTTCAAGCTCACATGTGAAAACTATAGAAGCCAGTATATATATATTATAATAATAAAAAAAAGTTACTTTTAAAAATCCTTTTTTTTTCTTTTATTTTTCTTTATTTCCTTCTTTTGGTCCATTTACTAATTTTTATTCAGAGACACAAATCCTAACTGAAGTCAGATGAAAATGGGTGTGTATGGGTGGTAGAAGCATGAATAGGCTACCTAGTAGGAATATAGAAACATCATGTGTACTTGTGGCAGTGCAATTTGGATGGACATACATACCTTGGCTGGAGTTGGGACTGGAAAGAGTATGGGCTTTTTTAGGTACATTGGGAGACTAAGGAAAACATGGGCCCACTAAAGAATGTCACTAAAGCGATGTGTCACATGGAAAACTGAGAATTCCCCTGTGCCGTGGGAAGCTGTATCTGCTTTTAAGTCTTACATTTCTCTAGTGGCAGACTTCAAGAGAGAGAACCACTTTATGCAAAAGAGGATAACCAAGTATGGGATTACTCTGTAAAATGGACATCCATAGGACTGTATGAGATGCATCCAGCATTGCTGAGGCAGCTTCCCAATGTTATTGTAAAGTCATTCTCCAAAAAATGTAAACGTTAAATTCACCTTTAAGATGGAAAGGCAAATCCAGGAAATAGCAGGCTGTAAAGATGCGGTTCTGGAAAAATGAATATGCTTTCTTTTCTCAAGACAGGGAAGAGGCCCATAACATACTGGGCTGCATTGGCAAAAATATTGTCAACAACTCAAGGGAACTGTAGCAAGGGAAATTCCATTTAAACATAAGAAAACAATTTTATACTGTAAGAGGTGTTGAGCAATGGCACAGGTTGCCCTCAGAAGTTCTGAGAGCTTCATCTTAAATATACTCAAAACCCGATTGTATGAGACCATGGCAAATAAGATATAATTTGGAAATTAGACTTGCTTTGAGCAGGAGGGTAGTCTCGATACCTCCAGGCATTGAAGGAATTTAGCTTCTCAACATAAATTATTCTTAAGTATCAGAATGCAAATAATTTTTTCATCCATAACTGTTCAGGCACTGAGCACTTGATTTTGACCTGCCATAAGGTGTATTCGGTGCACCTCAAGAAGTTGCATGTGTAAGAGGTTAAGGCAATATAAGGTAAAAAAGACCATTTTCAAATGATCTTGTGTTTTGTGTTACTGAAGTAGACTGCATTAACCTACTTGCCTGGAGAACAGGTAGCAATGAGCTATGTCCAGTGTAGCTCCAGAAACAGTAAGAGTTATACTGATGCAGAAATGTACCAGAGCTGTGTAGCCCTGAATAAGATGATTGCTACTTAATTCAACCTCAGTGCTATCTTAACACAGGTAAAATGCTTCTGGGATTTGAGACAGTGCCTCTGCAATGGTACCACACTATGTATGCAGTGTCACTCTTACAGGAAGGCTACACCACATGATTATAAAGCTTTCTCATGGCTATGGATTTGTACCACAGCCAGGTGCATTTTTTTTTTCTTGATTTCATTCAGGAAAAGAAATATGTGAGAAGCTGAACCTCAACGCTTCGAACTTTTTCAGAAAAGCTCTATTGATTTGGTGGATATGCATATCCACTAAAGCAATACTGTGTCCTAAACTGCAGGAGGAATACGCAATCTGCTTTCTTTCTTTTCCAGTAGGAAAGTCAAATAGGATGAGTCACAATGCTTAGTTTAAGTCCATCAATAGCAAAATCAGGGCTGCAATTGTAGGTAATAAATTTGTGGTTATTCGTGGGATTATGTATCTGATCACTGAAAATAGGGCTAGTGATTTACCTGGCAGATGTTTGGCTAAAACTATGACATCCTTTGAGAAATTTCAGCTTTTAGGTTTTCCTAGCATGATACAGAGGAGAACAAAGATAACTCTAAAACTTAAAATACATCAAAATGTACTTAGAACAACTGGATTATTAAATATAATGTGTAATAACAGGAAATATTAATGTAAATATGATTGCCCATAATATAACTAATAACCACATGAGTGAGAAAACAGTTCTCTGGTGTGTGCACTTACTTAAATTCCAGTGGTTTATCATACCCAGACAGGATAAGAAGTTGAATTCTCAAAAATAGTTCATGAAAAAAAAAATCAACTTTAGAGAGCAGCCTACTTTAGTATTTTTTCCAATAATTATCAAAGGTTTCACTTTAATTTTGGCAATTTTCAGGTATATTTTAACTGAATTTACATGTCAATATAGTTAGTTTATATTTTCAAAAATGACAGAAGAAAACACTGCTAATAATTTCAAAGCCTCCTCACAGTTTTATAAATATATATTTGTTTGTTTGATTTAGCTTTTTTTAAATGATACCAACCCTTTCCTGCAAGAAGTTTTGGTTTTGAAGAATGAATGTTTTTCAACAACACTACCAACATTCTCCGAGTGTTTGAAAAAAATCTTTCTGTATTCTACTGCTAGCTGCCTTGAAGAGGGGAGGGAGAGCAGGGGGAAGAGGTGTCTATCATCTTTGCCTTCTATGGTGTATTTTAATCTTTGAATAACACTGGGCATCAGCTGTAACGTGTATGAATTAATCACCTTATTTATATAACTGTTTCTTTTTATTATACCTCTAAAGAAAATTAAATGAATTTGACCTGCATTTACAGCTGTGTTCTTGAAGAAATTTTATTGTGAGTTCCAAAGTTTAAAAATGTTATTTTTTTTTTTCAGGTATTTAGTTTGTTCTCTTTAAAAACAGAGACAGTTGCAAATTCATCTGAAATAAAATTTAAAATTTGCTATTCTGAGTTCTGCAGCCATTTTGCATATTCTTACAATTGGACCATGAAGATATTTTCAACAAATGACGAGTTTGGTTTTGAAAGTAAACTCATTTTTCCTAATTGTTGTTTTCTCTGCTTTGATGATAGCCTGGTGAAAGGAAATTTGGAATTAGAACTTCTGGTGTGACCAGCTCTCCACATGAATTAATGAAGAGAACAAAGAACGTATGAATTAATCCAGCATCGTAGCATAGCATGCCATCATCATAGAGATAATCCTATTTGTAGTCATAATAAAACAGATATTCACAATACAGATTTTTTTAAGGGAAGAAAAATGAAACCTTCTTCACATTCTTATGTGCCACTGTTAGCATTTTGTTAGCTTTCCTTCTTTCAGAACAGTTCATGGTAAACTATCAGAAAATGAGTAAAGACAATGCCTAAATTTCATGCATACTTGCATATACCAAAGACATTATCGTTGTGGTACAGAATGGGATTGGAAAAATATGCAGCCCTTGGAAATGGATTAAATGCACATACATTTTGTAATGAGTGACTGTAATGAAAGTCAAATGAATTTTAATAAAATATAGAGTTTTAAAAAAGAAAACTACTCAATGCATAATGTTGCTAAGAAAACATTTAGCAGTTTTTCACTGCACGCTATTGTCAAAGTAAATAACTACCAAAGACAAACTTACAAAGTGGTTTTAACTCTAATGTGATGCAGAAAGTCAGTCATTTAATTTGTTAATTAGTATTATGCCAGAAACTATCTATTCAATATGAAGCAAATATGTTTACAATCTTATCTGCCATCTGTTTAATAGATGGGAGAATACTTAGAGCTGGGATTCTCAAAGAGGGCTGTTGAAAATTTGTTCTACAATTAGTGGAGCAGATTTTTTAATTCTAAAGGAGTTTTTCATGTTCAGGGAGCACCTCTATGAAGGAAACTACACCACAGTGCTGCTGTTCAAGATTAGTGATTGCTTATAGCTGCTGATAGCAGATGCTTGTAAAAAGCAGGCGTAAATATGTATTTTAAGACATATTCATATTAAAAAATAAAAATACAGCATTAGATCCAGAACATTAAAGCAGGTTTTGTGAAGAGGTTTTTAAGACCAATTTTCATGGCAGCACAATGTATAAGTCTGGGTACTTACAACACTCTTCATCTCTTTCTGTAATCAGCAATTTTGCAAGCTTTCTTACAAGAAAGCCCACAATTATGCAGTACACTAGCCATTAAAGTGAATTCTCAAGGTGCTTTTTAAACTGCATATTAAGAATGGATATTAAATCATCATTTGGGAGGTGGATGAAAATAAAAGCTTAGATAATAAAGCATTCTTCCTAGGAATACAACTTCTTTCTTTGCCCTGTTTCAATTTATTTTAGTTTTGAGGAAGAGTATATTATTGTCTAATTCTGACTAATATTATTGCTATTATTTATTAGAAAGTAAATTTAACCCAGAGAGAAAGCTTTTCTCTAAAAATTAAACATCTTTTCCTGCTTATTTTTTTAAGATCAAAAATAAAAGAGGTGAGTAAAATCTTAAGATACTTTTTTAAATGCAGGATTTATAACATTTATCATTTTCATTTTAATGGCAGTGATTTGACAGGACTGCCTTTTTTTCCTAACTGTTTTTTACTGAGGATGAATGAAACATCCATTAGACACCCAAGATGAGAAATATTTTTTTAATGGAATGATATACTAACCATGATTGAAGGATTTTCATACCTCAAAGCAAACTTGAAAACAGGCAAATTTTCTGAGAGGGGATGAGATAAATGTGAATGGTTTTCATAATGAAACTGAACATTTTTGCCTTTCTTACAAACTTTCAATATATAAATGACCATTTGTAAGTGCATAAATAAATATTTATAAGTTCATAAATAAAATATGGTGCTTACAATGTGGGAAAACAAAATCCATTCAAAATAAAGATGTGCTCCTTACCAGAATGGAAAATTTTTTCAAACAACATTCTTGAAAACTGTTTTTATTTTGTTTTAAATAGAAGTGATTGCTCTAGCTTTCTTTACCTACCTACTGGAAACAATAATCTTTTTGTTCAGGATTTACCTACGCGACCTTGTGTGCATCTTAGTTTCCTGAAATATTTGTTAGCTGCTTTGTTTACTCATGTGTCAACAGGTTAGATGGTCCTGCAAAGGACTGTGAAGATTTTGTTAGTTTATTGTCTTCTGTAGGACAATAACACTCCAGACTTGAGAGTAAAGCCTCAGCTTTATGTACCACACCGTACATCCACGCTGAAAAATTATGAAGTAGCAATATGTTCCTATCAAATTGAAACATGGAAATATTTATCTTCTTTTCACTTGCAGGCAGCAGGTTAGAACATCTCTCTTAAAATTGATCTCTCTTCCTCCTTCTCCCTCTCCCCCCAAGATAATAATTCATCGTGGACAAATTTGCAGTGTAGCATCAGTTTCAAAAATATTTTAAAGCCATTATCAGTTTTTACATTGCTGTTGTACAGATCTGTGGAGAACTGACCTCTTAGGCTGCATATCCTGAAGCAGCTTGGGGAGGGGGGAAGAAAAAGGAAAGCTTTCCTGAGCCCTGGGACCCCTCTATGTAAACAACGTCCTTTGTAGCATGCCCAGCTTACTCTCTTGACATTTTTTTTTTTTGTGATACCCTTATGCGACAAGAGAGGAATTAGGTGGGCAGATCCAGCTTGTTTAGTGTAACAGGATTTCGGCCCTACTGCTTCCACAGCAGTGAATGTTTAACCCTTAGAATATCTGCAGCTGCTAAATATATGTATTTATAGAAAAAGAAACAACAGCAACTGGTTAGGTCAGGAACTCAGCATCTGTGATTTGGCAGCACAGACTTAAGTATGCACTCTCCATCCGTTCTACCTCTCCTCCTTTACCCTTCTCCCCCCAGAATTAATTGCATTTCTAGCTAACAAGGTTTAGTTACAGAGGCACCTGACTCCTTCAAACCTTTTGGACACAATACAAAAGTCCAGTAGTAGACATTACAGGATTAAATCCATTGTAACATTCTAAAAATCAATTCATCTGTTCCTAATAGTATTTCAATAGTATCCTAGTAACCTTTTCTGTGAAGCTTCATATGGTCCGTATTTGCAAACACTATTAGAAAAGGCCTTCTTGCATTCAAAAAAAAAAAGCTAAATCTCTTCACAGAGCTGCTGGAGAGGTGCAGACTCCAATGTGGGCAAGTGTATTTGCCAACATGCCATATGGGAGCCATGTTTGGGACTTTTTTTTTTCTAGAATAATTAAATGTTGATGGCAGAGTTCAAATGGATCATTAAAATTCAAAAGTGTAAGAAACAGATTTTTTCTTATGTTGCTGAACGCTCCAGAGGGCTGAATAGCTAGCAGAAGTGAGGCAGGCTGCAGCAGTGATCAGCGTGTGCTGTGATGGTACTAATTTGATCATAATATAGTCATCTCTGAAGATTACAGCTATTCAATTAAATATTCTAATTAACCTGAAGTATTAGGCAAATGATACTAATTACAAATATTCTCCTGAGATTCACAGCAATGAAAATCCCACTTGCAACTGATACTTCTAGCCAATGTTTCGTAACACAATGTCCTATATCATAGGCTTTCAGAATATTAAAATGCAGTTAATTTGCCTAAACCTCATTTGTTTAATGGCATTAGCATTTTGTTTGAAATTGTAATAAACGTACATCCCGCTTTCAAGTAAAATTTAAAATGAGTGTACTCTTGGGGTAACTTAAGATTCCTGTTTACAGACCTAGCACTTTATTCAGTAAGCGGAACAGTTTGAGCTTAACTTTCAGCCATTAAACATATTGAAATTGTTTAAAAATGCTAATAATTTGTCTTTTCAAATAAGAAAAAAAAAAGGATATTTTGCAGTAAAATTTCATGATGTTACCCATGTGACCAGTTTCCTACTGTGAGGGCCCCAATGCTTGAACTTGCCTTGTAGTTTTTTAGTAGAATGTTTGTCTTTTGTAAGTTGTTGGTTTCTGTTTGTTTTTTTAACTCCCTCTCTAGATAAAACCACACGGACCTTCTTTTTCTGTTTTCTGCCTTCCTGTCTTCTCTCCCTTTCACACTGCTCATCATGGACTGGGGGCTCCAGGTCTGGGGTGCAGTGGCTTCTGGGGGCTCTGATTCCTGTGTAGTGCTTCTGCACACCTTGCACGCGAGTGCCCTTCCAGTGATATTTGCAGGGACAGCTCAGCTACTTTACCAATTACTGCACTGAGCAGATAACTTGGCTGTCTACATCAATTAGGCAGGATGCTACTTTGAAAATACAGCACAAGGCAGATCGTTCGACTAAAAAACCACAAGACAGGTGAGGTTCCTGACTGCATTTCTTGCTGGGTTTTGTTTGTTTGTTTTGTCGTGGTTTGTCATGACATGAATGGGAAGGCAGAGATTACCCACTGCAGAAGTGGTTACTTCAAAAATAATCAGTTACAAACAGTATAGAAACAAACAGGGTGGCAGGCTACGAGTGCTTAGGATCCTCTTCTATGACCACCACCTTGTTAGAAGGATAAAGGGATGTGAATTTATCCCTTTTGGACTTCCACATGTTGCCTGTTGATTCTGTATCCATACAGGCATATAAGGAAAGAAAGCAGGAAAAAACCCTTCACAGTTTTAGGGCAATTTTATCAATACTGATTCAAAGCATTATAAAAGTATAACTGATATGACTAATGTCTTCCTGTGGATATATTTCTCTTCCTCAGACTGCAGTATTTGTCTGAAGAGAATCAAAATGCTAATCCTGTATCCTTTACCTCAAACTGCGAGGTAAAATACCTTGCTAAGGGGTAAAAAACAAGCAGAAGGATTGTCAGAATTTCAGGTAGAAATACCACACTATCAAACTGCAGCAAATACAGTATGAATGAGTGTAATTTTCATGTTATAATCAGCAAAAGCATAGTTCAGTATTTGTACTGGAAAAGCTGTCAGAAGTTTCGACAGAGCAGATCTTTCCCTGACAGTCACCAAAACATAAAGAAATCCAAGTATTACATTTTCTCAGATCTCAGAAAATTTAGAACAATTTGTGTCTGAAACATGCTGAAATCATTGGACCAAAACTTGGAGAAGAGGTGCACTGCAGAGATGGCATCATGCTGCCATATGACCTTTCATGGTGCAGGAAGGAGACACAAGGGAGTATGTAGTAAACTTCAGATAAAAGAAAATCCTGGGCAGACTGTGAGCAGCCCTTGAGAGACATGGAAAGTCTGGGGTTTTTGTTTGGTTGCTTGATTTTGATGCTTTCCTTTGGTTGCTTACTTTTAACCCTTTTATGGCTCTTTTTCCTTTGGTGCTGTTAGAACTTGTCAAAAAGATTAAATGTCCCTCTCTTTCTTCCCAGAATCAAGTAGAGGGTTTATATCACCTTATTCTGACTTGAAATCAGCTGATAGACTGTGTTTCTCTTTAGGTCAGCACATGCATCAGGGTTTCTATGATTATGGAAGAGGATGTGAAATACATTCAATCAATCTATATTAACTCAGATCCAGGTTTTTCTAACATAAATCTGTATTTTTAGAGTGTAGTTGTACTGGAATGAGCTTCAGGAAGGCTTGGAAAAGCAGGAAGACAAGTAGAAAGAAAAGACAACATTCAGGCAGAGTAATATGCTTACCTCTGCTCCCCTTTTTGCTGTGTGCCATGGGGGACCAGGCACATCCACAGGCATGGAGGTGTAGCAGCAAAGGGAAAGGTGTGACTCACATGTGGTGAAGCACAGTACAGCGCGGATCGCTGACTCCTCAGAGAGTGCTATTACTGAGCCCGCTCAAACACGACAGTGAATTTAAGTAAAAATGAGGGGACAGCTCAGAGATGACAGGAAATGCAATTTTTAGGTCTAGATCCCCATTTCTGCTGTTGTTCTCAGCCCTCATTTAAATTCTCAGCAAAACTGTGATATGAACAAAAGCAAACAAGCAAACACAGTAAGGCAACCAGTAAAGGAAAACTAAGGGAAAAAAAAAAAAAAAAGACGAAAAAACAAAAGAAGAGTAGAAAGGCAGCAAAAGCAGGGAAAGAGGGAGAGAAGCTGCAGAGTATAAGACGTATATCTTGCTCAAATTCCTTCAATAACTAGCTCCACCTCTCTAGAGAATCATTTTTCTACTATGAAGAAATAAGCACATGCTGCTGCCATATTAGCCCCTGAATGAAGTAGCTAAGAATAAAATACCATATACATGCATGTCGTGAAGGAGAATACTTGCACATTTACCTGTAGAGTAAGACTGCAAAGTGATAAAGTCTTTATTTATGCGGGGAGTTAACATAATTCAGTGATCTATGGCTACATTTCTTGTGGGGCAGTGAATCTAGTAGAGTGATTTACATTTATAAAGGAAATGAATACACTGATGCAATAAAATTGTCGTGTACTGCATTGATCTCCGTGCTGCAGAGGAAGTGAGGAGGAACTTATATTTATATAAAATTAATATAATGGAATAATAAATGCACAAGAGTTGATATTACAGAGTGAGGTACATATTTACAAGGGGAACAAATACAGTGAAGTGATCCACCTTTATAAAGGGAGGACATTTAAAGGAATTATTTCCACATCTACAGAAGGAGGAAGCAGGGTAGGCCATGCGTTTTAAAGTAGTGAACATGTATTAGCTCAAGAAGTACAATGGTAGGAAAACTAACAATATTAATTTTTGTTGGCCACAAATATTACATAACAAAGATGTGCCTCTGAACAGCTTGGTGGAATGACAGTAGGGAAAAAGAATGTATGACAATGATATAAAAATTGAAGGGCTGGCCCAGTATGTAGGGACATGAAGCAAACCGGGGCTGTTCCGTGGAACCTGTGGGGCATTTGAGCCATCATCATTAAAGGTCATCATAATAATTTCCTCAGTCCAGGTGGTGTAGATGCTGTACTTTGCCACATATCATCGACTGGATAGCCAAAAAATAAACAACTACTGTAAAAAAGTATGGGCGAAGTTACAACAAAGGATCTAACTGGAAAGCAAAGAATGAGTCAGTCTGGGAACTTGTAGTGTTTCTACATGTAGCCAAAGTCCTGCTTAATCAGTGACCTAGATAATTCAACCTTATCATCAGACTAACTGTATATAAAGTTTTTCTATAGCAATAGTTCTAAAGTAAACAATACCATAAGGGCAAAAGCCAGTCATGAACAAAATGTCTCAGCGTAAGCTTGAGTTCTTGGTTTGGCACAGAGATTTACTGGGTCGGAAGAGGAAGGATATTATGGTCTATAATATACAGAATATTGGACGACCCGGTCTAGTGCTGTCCCTTGGACTTACAGTCTTAAATTAGACTTAGATCTTTCTTGCTCTTGCAAGTCAGAAGGGGTGGATTTGGGGTAAAACATATGAAAGGAAAGAGAACATCACTGCTTCTGAAACACCGATCCTTGCCTTCATTCCTGCCCCCATCAGAGTCTTTTCTAAAGAAGTGATGGCTGTCCCAAGACGCCCTCACCCATGTCATATTTGGTTGTGTTGACCGGAAACAGGATATCATATCTGGTTGTGTTCACCCAAAACAGGATGAGGAAATAAACAGTGTGCCTGTCTGGCAGATTCTTAGTGAGAAAGCTCATAGACAGCAGGATCAGCCAAAGGCAGGGTTTTATGCAGCTGCCCTGCAGGCTTGCTCTAATGATGGACATGGAGAAATCCTCAAAAAGGCCTGGAGTTTCTTCTTTTAGAAGTGGCCAGACTGCAAATATTGTGGCTTTTGTGGTTCACCTGGAATTTTGTCTCTGAGCAGAAATCTTGGATGAATATTTAAATGGCAATCCTGTTGATAATTCCTTCTAAAGGTCACAATCTCATTCACTCATGAACACAGATAGGACAAGCAGTCTTATCTTCTTCAGTGTGATGTGCTTCACAGTGTGACGTAGGCAGGTTCCTTGATATTTTCCTTTTCATTCAAACTTAACATGTTCATTGCTGAAGGACAGAGTTTAGCCCATGTTCTGACTAGGCTAAACTATTGTTCTGCTTCTTTTCATCTTTTTCATGTTTGATCTTTTGCTTTTCCACAGAATCACAGAATTGGAGAAGGGTTAAGGCTGGAAGGCCAGAATTGAAGATAGTTCTCCAGATGTAGCCTCATCAGTGCTGAGCAGAGAAGAAAGATCACCCTCCTTGAGCTTTTGGCAATACTTTGTCTAATGCAGTCCAAGATACCATTAGCCTTCTTTGGCTTTGGGTGCTCAGGCAGTGTCTCTCTGTCCCCCATCAGGTTACCTGTACTTGCTTCTACCCTCTGTGCACTTCCTTTTCGCGTCTGAATTTTGAATAGAGTTCCTTGTTCATCCAGTCAGTCCTCGTGGCATTTTGCCTGACTTCCTATTTGTTGGGATAAAAATCTCTTAAGCTTGGAAGAGGTGATCCTTGAATATTAATCAGCTTTTTTGGGGCCCCTTTTCTCTCCAGAGTCTTATGCTATGGAAGTATTTGAAGCATATTTTTGAAGAGAACAAAGTCTACTCTGAAGAAGTCCAGTGTTTTGAGCTAGCTTCTTACTGTCCTGTCTGCCCTCAGGATACTGAACTCCACCACATCATGGTCACTGCAGCCAAGACTGCCTTTGACCTTCACATTTCTAATGAGCTCCTCCTTTTTGGTAAGAGTTTGAGCACAGTACCTCTCCTCATTGGCTCCTCAAATTGCTTGGAGGAGGAAGCTATCCTCAGTGCAATCCAGGACGCCCACAGATTGTTTGTCACTTCAGCAGATATCAAGGTGCTGGAAGTCCCCCATAAGGACCAGGGCCTATGAACATGAGGTTGGTCTTGCCTGTAGGTAGATGGACAGATCTGCTCATTTGTGGTCAAGTAGCCTATGGCAGACAACCACTATAATGTCACCTTTGCCTGTCCTCTATTTAATCCTAACCCATAAACTCTTGGTTGGCATCCCTCCCCAGGCAGAGCTTTATGTACTCCAGCTACTCTCTCACATAAAGGGAGACTCCCTCTCCTCATATTCCCATCCTGCATCCTGTTCTTCCTTAAAAGCCTGTACTGCCACATTGCAACAATTCAGTCATGGAAGCCATCCCACCACATCTCTGTGATTCCCAAAAGGTTGTAGCCCAGTACCTGAACAAGGGACTCTAACTCATTGTGTTTATTCCCCGTACCGTACACATTAATATACAATTTTCGTCTTCAGAGTTCAGGTACAAAGAAGATGTAGGAGATAGCTAGAGGGCACTTTATGTAAAGAGGTGGTCCAAATAAAACAGAAAAAATCAGCATAGAAACTGCAATTTAGTGAAGCTATGAGCTTTTAAAGTAAAATACTACAAAGCATGAAAATGGATTTCACTAAACAAGACATCGTACCTATAAAATTCCATACTTTTGGAAAAGACCACATTAAACTATACCTAATCTCTCTAGCCCATCCTGCATCTGAATCTTAACTTTTTTCTGTGCTGATTTAGTTGAGGACATCTATGCTGTGAGATGAGTGAGGTGTTTCCTTGTTCCATAAATTCAGTATAATTTAGTGCTTTGAAACACTAGTATTGCAATATAAATAAATGCAACTGTTCAGAGGGATAAACATGGAAAGCCATTCCACAGAGATTGTTGGCAGTTATAATTCCCATAAAAAATGAGAAAAGCCTAGCTTGTCCTTTCTCCTGGCATTACAGCCTGTGTGCAGCAGCAAAGCGATGGAAAGGATTTCCTGGCTCATTGAGTCAGGTTTGAACACATCATGGAAAACCATTTCATAAAATATTCCTTACCAACGGATGAAGGTTTCATACTCTGATGTCCTCCATGTTCTTCGTACTCTGGCCCTGTTGGAAGACTGTTAGGAAATAGTCACCAGGAACATCTCCAAGTAGTTGTCTGAAACCAATCCAGATGATGTATCTATAATGACAGTTTGCGCTTAGGTATCAGACAAGTTTTAGCAGGTGCTTAACCCAGGGGATCCCTTGGAAAATTCTGGATCCTGTTTCAAACCCCTTTTCCGAATTTTGGAGTAGCCCAAAGTAGGATTATGGGCATCCACCAATCCCTTGGTAAATGCAGGCTAGGGTTAGATGGGTGTTTTATGGAATAATTTCATTGTGGTATTAGGAGGGATTGCTTGTCAAGAACTCAACTCTTTTAAAAGAAATTCAGCTAGCAGAGAATTCAGGCATTCTTGATAGCTTGACTTGCTTCTCTAGCCTGTGAAAAATTAATGGGAACCACTCTGGGCATCACTTTATCATTTGCCTGCAACTAGCCATGTTTTATGAGTTCTATTTTCAACTTTTTCTAAATTCCCTAATCATAGCTTTCTCTCTCTGATGCTACTCCAGTGACCAGCAGGAGTTAGTATCATAACTTTGCTTTCTAGATTGGCAGTGTTTTGCCAACCAGGCCAGCCAAATTGTTGCCTCTGATGATTTTTGGCAGTGAGTTATCACTCTGTAGAGTCACAAAACTAGTGCATGCATAACTAAATTTTTCTAAGGGAAAATACAACATTCAAATAACACTTTTAACCCAGATATCATGAATTTTTAATATTACCACACTGCTTGCAGCTTCCAAACACCTGCTACAGCCAGAAATTCAAGGATTTTTATCCAAAGTGAACTAGACCTCTCTACCACCTCATTTTAGTACTAACATATGTACTCCTAAAATGTTTATATGGGATTCATAAAGAGTATATTCATTCCATTGTGCATACAGGCATAGATGAATTTGGGTGCACATACCTATAAATTGTGCATGTGTGTAAACATTCAGCTATGTAACCTCATGATTGCAATTTAAATGCACATCTCTTCAGAAAAGCAAACATTATAAAGCATCTATTACCTATACTAGCAGAGAGACTACAATTATGCATCTATTTTACAAACAACCCCCACTCTAAAATATCAATTGTGCAACTACTTTAAGGAAAACAATTCTACTCGGAATAAAATTAGTATGAAATCAGGCAAGTGTGAAAGGCTGCAAAGTAACTATTTTGTTACGTGTTTTTATGACATAATTATATTGATCTGAAAGACACTCATCCAGAACCACAACCTTTTATACCCAAAGAAAAAAAACTGTATAATCTTTTCAATCACTTGATATTCATGGTCTTACTCAAAGGTCTCTGAATATGTCATGTGTGTAATACCAATACAAAATTTGGCACTATAGTCACTACCAGCAATATGTTTCAATAAGGTAATTTTCTTGCTGCCTAAGAACATCAGCAGGGTGCAATCCTGAACAAAAACAGAGTATGACATCTTATTCAAGCATACATCTGGAGGACAAAACTATACTTTATTAAAGGAAAATGGGATTTCAGGATTGTTTTGACAAGCGGTAAAAGCACGCACCTCACTTTACATACAGTACAGAGTTTTAAATTCAAATTGCTTATGTAGCCATTGCTAAGTAAAGGCTGGAAGAAAAATACTGCCGTTCTCACTGGGTTATGCAAATATACAAATGAAACATTACAATCTATATTGTATATATTTTTGTACTGGGTTACATAATATGAACTAAGATGTAAAATATCATTTTCCTTCTTTTATCTGTAAACAAATGCTTTTGTATACTTAAGTGAGCACACATGTTTATTCTTTGTACAGCCAGCATACAGATGCTTTCCAGTGTTGGGTATGAGCATTCATTTCCACAAAGTGTCTTTGGTTTTCTATTTTGTTTTCATATTTTCCATAAAAAACTTCCTTTTCCTGTGCTCCCAACCATCTCTACAAGTTATCATTATGTTGGAGAGTCTTTTCTGAGGGAAAAGAAAACAGTCTAAATGGTTATATTGCCCCCCCAATATATTTCATCATAAAATATATGCATTTTTACTGTTGGTTTCTCCTTAGAATATTAAGATATCAGGTCAGATACTGAATAGTACTTAACATGTCTCTACTAGGCACGTGGTGCTGCGAGATCACACAATAATAGATTTTTTTCTCACTGATTTCATCAGGGATAGAATCAGCTCTTAAAACCATCTGCCTTTCTCTGGGGTCATTTTTATGGTTGCACTTTGAAGTGGTCAGTGACTGCATCTGAAATCTGTCCCTAAATTTGAAAAACACTGATTTAGTGCTTTGTGCATTAGAAACATATCGATATGGAGAGCATGAATTGAGCAGTTTGGCAAGATTGCAAGCTAAAAGGAGGCTGTGTCATTATAGCTTTAAGTGAAAACATCAAAAAAAAAAGTCACTGATATTCCCTAGCATTTGTACCATAAATTACCACCAGATTTGTTGTCATTTGTTTATCTGAAAACAGATTTATGCTCTGCTATTTGAAATCTGTAATATGTTCTGCTGCCCAAAAGCAAGCATTTTCAGAATATTCTGCGATATGACAACCATCTCTGCTGGCAATGCACTGTTAGAGTGGATGTAATACAGGACTGAGCACACTTAATATACACAGTGCCAAGGTTATTTGGAAGATCCTAGCCTAATTTATTTGACTAATAACACTATTAAGCAGCTAATAGGGCGATTTTAACCAAACTGAAATCTTCAAGTTATACAGCTTACCTCAATTATCACCTCTGTCAGATCAGAAATTATTGATGACTGCTTTGGACTAATCCCCTTGAAATCCATACCACACTTTATTACTGCTGTTTCTGCATATTCAAAATACCCATCACTGCAAAGGGAAAATGTCATCAGCAAACTGGAGGCTTGACAGCAGGACTGAAAATGATGCATGCTAAAAGAAATGACAGTGACGGATACTTTAGCATAGATGTGGCTGTTGAAGTGAGTGATGTTGGACCAAGAGCAATTTGTAAACTGATTTATTTTCATTTCCATTTCCTGTTTTCCAGGAGATGCACTTTTGTTTGGAAGGTGCTAATCTTTGCTTTAAATTTTTAAGTTTGGTGGGGGGATTTATGAATACTTCCCTCCGAAAGAAAGTTAAAAGACAATTTGTGGAGATGCTGCTGAGGAAGAGAAGAATGAGTATTGTTACTTTGTGGAGTTACACAAACCCTTTGCAAACATTCTTACTGTGGGTATGTTTGGGTAGTAACTCTAGTTCAGTTTTCCCTTGCTATCTGTAAAAAACATTCCTTTAAAACCTACTGTGCATTACAGTCAAGAGTAGAAAAAAACACTGCAAATGATGTAGTGAAGAGCAATCTTATACTATTTGCTAAACATACTAAAATCCCTTTTCTGTATTATGATCTGTTTTGGGTTTTTTCCAGTGCTAGAAAAGCCACATGTTCACAGTATGCACATTGTAGAGTGAAGTACCTGAAGACATAATTCCAAAACCAAGGGAATCTCTTCCCCTAAAACAAGACATGTGAAACCAGTCTCATGAGAAAGACTTCTTTACTATCCTGTGTCAGGTGGAAAAACTAAAAGTTATACAACTTTCACACTGCCCAAAATCATGGATTTGCAAACCTAACTGACATTAGGACTTAAATTGTACCTTTGGACTTGGGCTTTTTGCCACAAAAAACTGCTTTAAAAGACCTTGCAAGAACTCCAGTTTTATTTACGTACACGTGTATTCTTGTTTGCATATGGACCAGAAAACATCTCATTTGAAGGAACTGGACTCCAACATCGCAGCTGGTTTACCCATATAAAGCACTTCAGATATTACTAGGTAACATTCATTTGCAAGAAGTTCATCCTACTTTCCTGTGGCTCACAGCTCCACCCAGCCAAGGCAATGAGAGCAAGAATCTACTGTGTCTCGACTCCTCACAGTACCCAGTGGCAAAGCCAACACTTACAGCTCCTTGCACACGTTCTGTGTCAGGAGTGCAAGACATTTGTGTCATCTCATTCTGTTCCCACACCATACTGCTGTGTTACAGTGCAGCAGAAAAGGGGGTTGAGGCATTTTGCCCCTCAGAAAAGTATTTTCACTGAGGGTTGAGAGAGCAACTTACTGTCCTAGCCAAAGCCTTCAAAGAGCTCAGGAAGGGGAGGATGGGGAGTTTGCCATCTGTTCTCTGTGTATGATGGGCAGAACAGCCAATTCTGCATACCTCCTTGAGTGACATTTTTAAATGGATGTGAATGAAATCAGCAGCTGTCAGAAGAGCTGAAGGCATGAGAGAATCTGGACAAAAACATTAATGTGGGATATTTATTGTTTAGGTCAAGGACACCAAATGAAAATAATAAAACAAAACAAAACCCCAAACAAAAACAAAAAAACCAAACAAACCACAACCCAACCCAACAAACCAAGTTTGCTAAAGGCAACTGGCAATTTACTGCAGAAATACTTTTGGTTTGTCTTTTTTTTTTTGTTTTCCTCTTTTGTGTTTTTCTTTTTCATGTCAAATTGTAAGCATTTGGGTTTATATGCTTTCACCATTGATCATTCCACTAGAAAACTCTTGTGTCACTCCCTTCCCAGCACTAGCAAACACAATATTTTCACAGTCAGATCCAACAGAAAATGTTCAGTAGAAATTTCACTTTCTCACTGTCTCTGTGCTTTCTAATCATCTGTGATCTCCTAGCCAGTCTCACTTGGTACTTTACTTTTAGCACAGGGTCATCCTCTTTTTTGCCAGTAACCAGACTATTTAGTAATCATTCTCACAAAACTCTTCATGTTGCAGTACAGCTTCATGATTCTTCAAAAAAATTTACAGGCATATCTGAAATATGTACTGGAGAAGTGAATAGGGAAGTATGCATATACAGGCATAATCCAGTATCTGGTCTCTTACATCTGACTAAAATACATTTTTCTGTGATAAACTTAGCTGTACTTTAACTGTATACTTAAACATTATGGAGGAAATCATCATCTTGACCTCAGGTAATGAACCATGCATGTGCTGAAATGTGAAGATTTATACCCCTGGCATTTCTGTATTAGAACTAATGAAACCAAAGAGGACATTGTACATTCATATAAATGCCTAGGCTACTATAAATTTATATTCAGCCACCTTTTAAGATTGACCTATATCGTGCAATTTATAGCAACCTTTTTATTGCATAAACTTCCAAAAGAAGGCATGAACAGTCAAAGCTGGCAAACTCTCTGCAGATTAATGATGGAAATCTTTTTTATGGCCTTTGAACGACCACAGCACATATATACAGACGGCAATGAAAAACAGTTTGTAGGGTAGGAGATACATATTCGGGGCGGGGGGGGGGAAGTCAGAGAGAAGGAAACTCATCAAATTTTTCCCACCAGCATGAGTTTAACAGTCTTCTCATTTTCAACAATCAAAACCTGGAATTTCATCTCTTCTATTTTTGTATCTACTTCACTTAATGCACTGTAAGCAATTGTAGGGTCAAATAAACCCTCACTTAATATCGTGAATGAAAAAAATATCTTTAATTTTGGTTAAATTTAAGCCCTAGAAGTGACTGTGCAAAGGTGAGGGCGTGAGGGCAGAGGGTAGAGGGAACAAGAATGCCAAAAGCCGGAAGTCTAAAGCATAGTTCAGTAAGAGGTATGAATAGAGTAGCAGCAGTCAACAAGCAGATGGAAGCAGCAAAAAAACTGTGCAGGACTAGGCAAGGAAGGGCTAGACTTGAAGAGGAATGCTAGCAGAGGTTAGTATCAGCACTATGAACCGACTCCTCCTGCGTGATTTCTGTTGTGCCCATACTTAGTTGAAGAGCACGACTGTAGCAAAAAAGAGACCTGAAGCATCAACAGTTTTTCCTACAGCTGAATAAATAAATAAATAAGTAGATAAATAAATAAATTAATAAATCTGCAATATCTGGCTAACCTCTCCAGATGAAGCAAAAGAAATCTGTGAAGTCTGCAAGTTTATTCACTGCTGATGAAGTTAAGTGTTTGCTTCATACTTTCAGGGTCAGGGCTGATTGAAGGACATACTTATGGTATCTTGAAAAGTATCTAAAAACCACCTAAAAATTTCTGTTTTCAGAAAGTTTGGAAATGCTTCAATTTATTCAGACTTTTGCTACACATTACCCTTATCTTCTATTTCTCAGAAATGCTGACAAAAACCACTTTTTCATAACAACATAAGCTTGTGGTGTTACATGGTACTTCTCAGACTATAACAAGAACAGGTCTCATTAACAGGAATAATCCTGATGTGGTATGATATGGTTCTGTAGTACTACTCAAGGATTCTGAATAGAATGATATATAACCAAAAACTTTAAAAAAATAATAGTAGCCTAATGTTAATGTCCACATTTTTTTTCAGGCTACCTAGTACTGAGTCACGCTGGCAGGAGGTTCCCTGCTTTTGCCTAGGGCATATAAAGCACATTGGCTTTTGAAAGATCTTAGAGGAGAATTTCTGGAAGGAAAATCTATGAACAGGCACAGACATTGTTACTGCATTTGAGTTATAAAAAAAGAATTAAAAAATATAAGTACCACGAAGGAATGAATTTGGTCACCAACTAGAGTATTATGCTTGTGTCAAGGCAAGAGCTCAGCCTAACTCACATATGGAAAATAGCTTGGAGATGAAAGCAAACCTGTGTGGTCCAAGCTGTCTATAAGCTACTTTATGCAGAAATCTCATAGCTCTCACATATTTAATACAGCTCCACAAGGATTGTATTATAGGCTCCAAGAGATTCAGATAATTAAGAGCCTTTGTTTACAACAGGCATGCGGGGGATTGCATTCCACCAGAACCTACCAAAACACAAGGATTTCTAAACTTGGAAGAAGCTTCAGCTCCTGTAATTCAGACATTGCTTCCTCCAGATGATGGCAAATGCTTAGTTTTACTGTCATAAATTATTATAAGCACAGGTAAAATTTCCTCATGGCATTTGATATAATTCTCCTTTCTGAATTGGATGTATCTGAATTGAATTAGTCTTCTAGTCTTTACCTAGACACCAAATAATACACTGTTTTTATACTCCAAAGCAAAAAAGGGAAGACATACTCCTACCACATGCATACTTCATGACTAATTCTTGCTTTGGTTTTCATCATGGTTTTTGATAACGTTTCACTTTTAAATTTGTGAATGAGACTTGGAAACAGAAGTGCTTCAATCATAATAAGGAATCTTGTTCATTTGATATTTCCATCTCAGTTTTTTGATTCATGTGTTTCAGATAATCCTGAGATTATCCAAACTTTTGAATGTTTACCCAGAGGAATCCAAAGAAAAAATAGTGAGCTATAATGGGAAATGGATTTTATCTCTAAGAACAGCTCTTGTTGCTGTACCACTCTGGTATGACAGAAACACCAGGTAGGGTAGAAAGAAGAATTACCTGACCCACTTCTTCATAAATTTATGGCTGTATTTCTGAGACATATATATCAGTGTCCTTTCTTATGGATTACGGCCCATAAATAGCATGTGTGCTTATGATGCATACTGAGAAAACAGTTAGGACAAAGGAAATGTGCCTGAAAAAGAACAAAAGAAGAAATACAAAGAGGCAAGAAGTTATTCAAAAGAAAAGGTGTCCTTAGAGTTGGTCAAAGATAAAATTAATAACATGCAATTTAGAACAGTGTTTGTCTTTGGTGAAAACCCTGTTGTTTAGAATATGATGGTGACATCAGAGCAGTTAAGCCTCTAGTTTACCAGGCTGAATAAACAAAACTAATATCTTTGACTTATTTCTGCATTTTGCTTGACTTTTCATCCCCATGCACAGCCTTCATATGTTTTATTGGCAATCTATACTGTCAGCAGAAGATACCAAAGCCTTAGCAACAAGATCTTCTGATGTACAAACAAAATGCATTTAATTTGACTCTGTGTATTACAAGCATTATAATCCCTCTTCTGATTTCAACATGATCGACTAATCTCATCTGCTCAGAGGGATAAGCCTTGTCTCAGCCATGATGACAGGCTTAGAGAATGATAAAAATTAGGGCATTCTCACAGATTATATACTGTAACAACAGATAAGGCTTATGAATAAAGAATTGACTACAGGTGGTTATTTGTAGAAATGTACTAGATTAAGGGGTTAATGTTAGAGAGGTACAATGTCATTCGTAGTTAAATCATAGATACACACAAGTGTGGGAAAATCTTTCTCGCCTGTGTAAACATCAGGGGAGATGAAGCAAATTTCATAGCTTGTTTCACCAGTAGTCAGAATGAGCAAGTATATTATCAATAAAAGGATAACCCTAATTTGCTCTTTAGAAGTTCATTTTGATAACATGCATTGGGTAAAACAAAGAGGCAAAAAAAAAAAAAAAGGCCTAGGATGAGATAGCAAGAGAAATATTATCATATTTTTTTTCTGTCTGAAATGCTTCAGTTTAGTCTGCTGCTGTTCCCAGGTAAATTTAGTGCTTATGATTCTTCTGTTCGGATTTGTAAAGAACATATGGTGTGGCAATAACGAAGGAAGTGCATGAGGCAAGGGGTAAGCTTTCTAACCATTGAGCAAGACCGCTATATACACATGTCTTACCAGCAAATGCTAGCCTTGGGTGATTAAATCTCAGTGCATTGCTGTGAAAAAGTAATGAAACCCATATAGTAACAATGCAGGAAATGCAATTACATGCCATCTGCATGCTAGATTCACATTCAATCTTCCTGGAAAAGAAAACAAAACAAACCTGACACACTCCTTCAATCTGTTAAACTTAAGTAAATGAAAGGGAAAAGTAAGTAATGATTCTTTTTCTAACACTACATAGAACTTTTTATCTTCACTTTGAAAAACACTTCATATGCATCATATTAATAGCATGTGGTGCAGACTGACCTGCAGAGACTTAATGAAAACGTATGCGGAGCAAAGGATTAGATTATCACAACGTGGCACAAATTATTTCAAATTATATTACTTTGTTAATATTAATAAATGATGTCTCAAAACTAGCTATAAAACTAGATACCTTACGTATAAAATATAGTGCAAGTAATCATTATTTTTACCTTTCTTAATTATTATAACTTACCAGATATTCTATTCTCTTAGCAAATAAACAAACAAAAGATCTTGCTTCTAGCTCTCTCTATATTTAATCGATAAGTGGTATAGAATTTTTTATTTTTTGTATTCAGACTTTATATTCTGAATACCTCAAGTAAAGAAAGCAGAGTCCCACTTAATACTTATTTATGTGATGGTAAACAAATAAATCTTTCCAGTCAGTGATTGCTAAAATTAATAGATGACTACAATCCTGGATACCTATGTTTTTGTACAAAGTTAATGATCATAATACTTACAAGCAAAAAATTAATAAATATGACTGAATTAGTTCTCAGAATGAAGCACCAAGGAAAGAAGTGGTTGTACATCTCAAAATAACAAAGATAATATGAATTAAAGTACTATTGTTTCATGCCCATAATCTACTATGAGTAGATTTAGAGATAGGGGCTGACATTATAAAGAGTTTAAGTTTAAACCACTTGAACTTAATGCAGACAGAATGAGCAAGCTGGAGAGACCAAATATCCTTTTTGTTTCCATAGGAACTCCTCCCAGAGAACGCTGACACCAAATGCTCACTGGCAAATAGAAATGAACACATAAAGCATGCATAGCAGCACATGGAGTTCCCCTGTTGCTACCTGTTTGCTCACCAGCAGGTATGTGAAAACCAGCCTGTGAAGAGCCCTGGAGATGTGATACCAGAGACAGCAATAGGCATGTCAGTTCAACAAACTAGGTGTGCCACTTACTTACCCAGAATAATTGATATGCACTGCTGGAAAAGTGCTCCCTAGCAATCATGCTACTTAAAATGTGCACGTCGTCTTTCTAGGATGCCAATTAAGTGTATCCTTCTGTAGTCGCTGACACTAGATTAAACCTTACTGTTTAAACAAACATTAGAACTGCATAAACCAGAAACAGCATGACATGTCTGACATTTTCCTGGCTCACACAGCATTACATCACTATGCCACAATCCAAAGTCATGATGCAGCATTTTCCTAAAGGACATCTGCTTTGATATGTGTCATGTACATTGACACCACATTAGCACAGTCTTCTAATCTGGAAATACATGGAAAGACTTTTTTTAAAAAAATTATAAAAGTGCAAGGAAAAATGGAATCAGGGTTTCAGACTGATGATAATACTTTATAGAAGTCATCTGGCTGGGTAAGAACAGGACGCTACAAGTATTATAATAATGAACAAAGATCAAGTATTAAAGAAGAGAAAAATCGAAAGCACCATTTTCAAACAAATCTTGGAAGAACTTGATGAAATCTGAAGTCTGAGGAAACGAAGTGAGTAACATCAGTATGGTTTTAATATAATCCTTGTTAAATTGATAAAAAAAAAAGATGTTGAAAGCATATCATACCTAGCATATTGATAACCTCTGTTTCTGGTAGCTCTGGTATATGAAAACTTTGCCACTTTGCAGCTGCAAAAGAAAATCATGCATCTTAAATTAAGTGTTAACTGATTTGTAGTACAGGTGACAGTCGCAGACAGTTGCTGGTTCTAATGCTCTGACAGAAATTTTGTAGGTATGCCTGTTTTTGTCATATGAATGAGAAAGCAGGCCCTGGAAGATGAAAAGGTAGAAATACAGGAATGTCTTGGTCCCTTGTCTTTGGATGTAAGAATGGAAAGCACAGCAGCTCTTCAGGCTGCTGAGGTTGATTTAAGGCACATTTGTTCACCTAGATTCCTGAGATCTTTTTCCAACAGTGTGTATTTACACTCTGTATTGGTTGCTGACAGGCACAGCAGGTAAGAGTTGTTGAGAAGAATATCTTGGTTGCAATCACCTTTCCTCTAGCTGCTTCTGCTATGTCCAATTCAAGAAGCCGGGAATGACTGACAGCCTTGAACTGAAAACCATAGGCATGACCTTTCATGAAAATGACCATACACCCTTCAGGACCACTGTGCCGGCACTGCAAATCACATTACAGCTTAAAAAACCTCAGTATAATTTTACTGTCAGTCTTATGAATAATCTGATCATTTAAATATGTCCATATACAGAAAACAGACTGCAGAAAGAAAAAGATATTCGACAACTCAGTTCAAAGTAAAGCCATTTTCACCTTCTCCCAGTCAGTGTGGAAAGGAAGGTCAAAACTGAGATTTCCTTCCTTCATGGCACTATATATTATAAATGCAGCACAAAAGAACTTGATAGCATAGCTATGGATGGTACAGAAGATAAATCTAGCTATTGTATTCTCCTATAACTGCTTTGACTAATTAAATGTTGAAAGATGAAAGAAGTGATATGATGTTGTGTGGGTTTTTTTCAATAAAACGTACAAAGATTTGAAAATAAGGTGCAAGAACCTTACATTGTCAGACTGCTATAAGGAACTGAAATTTAAATTCAAAATCACCTGAAAGAAACTACATCTGTAGCAGGACAAGTTTTTAAGTCCTCTGCTGATCTGTCTCTCTCCAGTTGCTGCTAACACCAGACAAGTATCATGCAGAGCTCACATGCGGAGAAAAGGAACATCTGAAGTCTGCATTAGCTCACTGATACCTCTAGTGAAAGCTAGGCCTAAATATCAGTTACAACTATGTCTTGCTGCTCTTTAAAGCTTGAAAATAAGACATTCCCTGTCTTCCAAGATCTTGCCACAAAACATCAAACTTCTTGTGTAAAGAGAAGATGGCTTGTTATATATCTGAAAATTTTATTCAGGCCCTAAAGACTTTTGTTGAGGGTATAAAATGAGTAAGAATGTCTATGGGGAATCATCATCCGTTTGTGGCAGGCAAGAAATTCCAAAAATGTTTAGTCTGTTCTGCTCTGTGCTCCTGCAGAAAAGGTTGTATTTCCTTTTTCAGTGCCCATAATCTTTTTAGAACCTTTTCTTTATTGAGCCCATAAACATCACAGTGGAGCTGCAAATCATCATAGTCTGCAGAAACTCCATCAAGGAAGCTACAGAGTAAATGATGCTGAAAAGTTGATGTTCAAATAGGCAGTTGACTAACTTCATGATAGTATGCATGACATCTGAGGTATTAAAATATAATACAGAGGACCATATGATGGATGACAAGGTCTCAGTATGACTTGGTCAATCCAGAGGACCAAGATTCAGGAAGCAAGCAAATACTTGTTCCCTACTATTGTTCATTAAACTAATTTTGCAGACACTGTCTTCTAATTACGCAAGTGCCTTCAAAATGTCTTATTGATAAAGTCAGTGGCTCTTCTGATCCTTGATATAAGTTGTTATGTCAGAAGAGGAAAGTCAAATATGAAATCATAGTCAGTGAAAACCTTTAGGAAGTTACACACAAGAATGAGAATGATCAGAACAGAAAACATCCTCCACTTTACTACAGACTTGTTTACCATACATAATTTCAGTGTTTTAACCTTTGAAATAATAGTACTAGAAGTGAAATAGTCTTTTTCAAACTCATTGGGTGTTTTGGGTTTTATCTTTCCTTTTTGCAATCTGCTGTTACCTTAGGGATATACTCCATTATAGTTTCAGACACTGTGAATGTCATTTTCTATTGTGCTAGTAAGTATCCACAAGAAGTTGGTGGGATTATCCATCTGCATATTTTGAATACAGATTCTTTTTCTCAAATATTTAACATAGTTGGTTATTAAACATATTTAATAGTTGGTTATAGATGGACTGTAATAATTTTTTTTAAAAAAAGGAATTCTATAAAATACATGCAGATTAAATCAACAAATACAGATCTGTTTTATGACAGTAAAAACTTTTTAATATGTAATATTTACAGTTTCTTAGTGAACTGATTTTAGATGTTACCATTAAGGTTTTCAAAATATATTTGGAATATAAATTGGAAGTGCCTAATTTCCACTAACATCCCACAGTTGACGGGCAGTTCAATTTCTAGCTTCCTTAGCAGATCCCATTATCCATCATCAGGTTTGCTTACTTTTAGAGTGAAAAATGCAACCTTTATTTTCTTCCATTTGTCATCACATTTTATGACTATTTAATTTTACATTGTCCGAATAATGAATATGTCTGTGAATAGATATTATAATCAATATATGACAGTAGTACAAATATAAGTGAAGCAACAACATCATTAATAAGCTTGTTGCTCAGAGCAACAAATGGATAAAAAGAGATAAGAGCCAAGACACACTGTGCAATATGCATGTTTATAGGTTACAAATTAAATTGCTATCATTTGCTGGCAATAACTTCATGGTGATGTAGAGAATCACCAATTTTCTGAGATATGGAACATATAAAAATTTTTGAGATGGAACAGTTCCTCCTATATTTGAAAAGTGAAAGAAATCAAAAATGTGTGGTGTCCAGTGTGTGCGGATGGAGTATTGTGCATAAAATGTCAACAACAACTTGCAAAAGATCAAGTAAAAAGGAACACACAGTTCCCTTTGTTAACATTCTAAATAAATACATGGCTCTACAAATTAGAATCAGAAAATAAATGTTATTTTCTATCCTACAACCTTAGCAAATACTATATCTGATTTCACAGAGTAGTTTCACTAAAATATCTCTTTGGATGGAGGCAGAGTTCTGACTTAATGGGTCTTTCAGAAATTTGATTGTATGCAGAGAGAATTCTCAAAGTATCATCAGACAAAAGTAAAGAGAGGAACATGCAGGGGTCTATTACATAAGTAATCTGGCCTCGTCAGATGCAGTGCAAGAGGACAATCAAGCATTGACCTTGGAGTCTAATAAAATGTTTATCTCATTCATTAACAAAAAATATCAGACATAATCAAGTCAAGCCCAAAGCAAGAAATGCTGACAAAGAGGAGCAGAGAAATGCATGAAAGGGACGTTTGTGAAAGGGACTGGTTAGGACCAGGTATGATAACATAATTTTATGGTGCATACCTGCATCCACCAGGAGCTGCGTACTGTCAGCTTAGCAAACATTCAGTCAATATCATAAAAATGAAATTGTGTAAGAAATTTCTGCTCTCTTACCAGCCTTTTGAGATAACAGCCTTCCTGCTACAGAAGATTCAAAGTTTTCAACCTTCAAAATTAGTGCACCTTCAAGAAGAATACAACACAATTTCAGATATTTAAATAATTTTAAAACTTTACTGCCATCAGACTTTGAACAATGATGGAGACAGATCAAAGACCTGAAAATTTTCTTCCTCCATCTACATCAGGGAAGGTTAAGAAAACAGCTGTGCTGCAGTTGACACATGGCTGAAGAGCATGTCTTTGTTTTTCAGATCAGAGCTCTCTCATCTTCCCCAACCTCTGTCTATCTCTCAAACATGAACATGAAAATATATTTCTTTCCTTTATATGGATTAAAAGTGTGTGCTTCTCAAAGATATTTCTTGAGAGACAACATAGAAGAGGCAACCTATCCCTGCCAAACCAACCTAGTCCACAGTGGCAGCAAGCACTGAACTGTGTGCATCAGAGCATGATTATTAATCTTCTGTGGGCATACGATGAACCAAAGGGGCAAACAAAGGAAAAAATACAAGTAAATTCAGGTATCAGAAAAGTATGTAGACTATTAATATTCAGCTACACTAAACTACTACATCTATTTGATTTAAAACCAATTAACTTTATTGAGGGGTATAAGTACCCAGTGATGAAAACTTTGTTATAGTTGGTTTGGTTGGAGAAACTGTGGGTCACGTGTACGTGTTCTGGGAAAAGGTAGCTACTATATGCCTTCAGTCCCTTGGCTGTGCTGCAAGAGGATGTTGTGGAAGAACTGTATCTCGGGGGATTTAGCATTAAATTCCAGTAGATTACAGCAAATCTTTTCCATTCTCTGGCATGGACTCCGTCTCAGTCAGGGGCGCTGAAAACTGAATTAACTGAAGATCCATGGAGGCATATTGCTGTTTTTTATTAAGATTTGTAGACTTACTCAAGTAGGCTTTGAAATAAGATTCTTTCTGATTATTTACCTTGGAAAACTTTTCTTTTCAGACCAGATCAGTGTTTATGTGCCAGGTGATTCTACACCTGGTATCTAACAAGAAGCAAGAAATCACACATTTTCAGAAAGAAAAATAACCATTAGCTTTTTATTTTCATTTGGTGTTTTGCTTCAGGCTTCTATGCCCCAAATAACAAGGAGCTTGTTTTCGATTAGAAGTTGGTTTCATTAACAAGCCACTTGCAAACTTCTAGAAATATTATTGTATCATTAAAAGCTTCAGATTATACATTTAATTTTTCTATTATAGATGAGCGAGACATTAGAACAATATAAATGCTCTCATGTGCCAATAAAATAAACAAGCAAACAAAGCCAATCAAAAACAAACAACAAAACAACCAAAAAAGCAAAATGCTACCAGAGCAGAGCAGTGATTGTATGCACATTATTGCCAAGGGTCTAACAATAACGTGTGTGGCACACAGGGATCACTGACCAGTCCTCAGAGCACTGGTATAATGTACCACTGGCACATGGCAAATGTAGTGTAACTGCAAGATATTAAGTTCTTCAGATGGACAAAAGAAATGCATCACTAAAAGTAGTACATAACAAAGTTTACAATGACATGACAAAGATTCAGCGGTGCTACTATAGAGAATCAACGCAGAAAATATCCAGGTTCATTTTTACCATGAGCCTGATTTCTTAGTGTAAATTTAGCTCTGTGCTTTCCCCAGATCCATGTGCATCAACACATCAGTCTTGAACCAGATTCCACCTGTGTGCTCAAACCAGAGAGCCAGATAGTTTATTATCTGATTACAGATTTGAAAGAAATAGTGAAACAGAATATCACCAGAAGTAGCTGCAGATATGTAAATATCTGAATCTGCTGAAAAGACATTTGAAATTGTCACCGATTTCCAATTCTGAGTTTGGTAAGATGAATTCAGAGATGCAATGCAGCTGCAGTGGTCCCACAATGAAAGGCACAATATCATATGCGTTAACTTCCTTCAGTTGCAAAACTTGGATTTAAACAGGCAACAGTGTAACACGTAACAGTATTTCAGGGTGTATCCACACTTACTAGCTTTTAAACAGCATTAAAAAAAACCCAAAGAAACAAACCATCCCCCACAAACAACCACAGAGAGAATTTGCCTGTTGATCTAGACCGGAGTTACCTAAATAGTCTGATACTTACTGTCACTAAAATATTAATCCTATGTAAAGCTGAGGTACTTGATGAAAGATAGTCTTTTAGGTACTTTCTTTAGTGTTTCCCATTATCTCCTAAAAAAAAAATAAATAATAATTTCCAGAAACACACTAAAATAGGCCAGTATTAAGAAAAGTCATATTATATACCCTTTACTTTTCATTAAAAAGAAAAATAAGTCAAGATCCCACCCCCTCAGAAGATTAGTAACTGCTTCAGTGGTTGAGTGTGCTGAAAGTTGCCATACTTTATTCACTCATGTCTTCCAACACTGTTGAAAAAAAAAAACCAAGCCAGAAATATATTACTCTTTCTATGGAAGGGAAAACTCAAGTTGATAGTGTTCACGTGATTTTTTTATGTTGGGTTCCAATTAGAGTTAGACTAGAAATATTTTTATTATCAGGTGTTAAGCAAAAGTTCCATTAAAATCCATGAGAAATCAATGATACAATGATAGTCTGAGTCCCATGTTGTCCCATAGCTCCAACAATGTCCTTGAGCACAAGAGTCTCAGCATATCAGTCAGGCCATCAGTGCCATATTTAAGCAAGGTAATCCATATTTAGGCAATTCATTTAAGCAACATGATCATTGTTCTACCAAAATATATAGTTATCATAAATAATAACACTGGATTCATAAGACAAACAAACAAAACCGCCATTCTCTTTAATATATTTGAAAACAGGTTAGTAAGTACTTTGGAAGGAGGACAGTTTTCTTCATTTTGGCTGTGTTTTATTAAGCAAATATTACTACTGTAACAGGGAAAAAAAAATCTTATTTCCCCCCCTTTGGTATGACTTTTAAGGCTACAAAACATGCCAGATTAAGACCTTGGAGATGGAAATGCTATGTTTATCCACAGGGCATGTTCAGCACTGCCAACAGCTGTGCAACTTTTCCCAAACAATGTTCCTCAATGATGACTTGAAAGGACCACAATTAGGGGCAGGAGAATAGTTTAATTTCCATGCCCATTCAATCCTTGGCTTCTCTGCTGAGCCTGCCAACTGTTGCCAATTGCAATGGTGGATTTTGTGACATGGACACTTGTCCACTAGGAGCTGGACTAAGGCGGCAATCCAATGTAATTATTTTCAGTCACTATTGACCTGTGAGAAGTTTCAAACAAGGAAATGTTGAAGGTTTTCTGCTCTTACCAGCTCCCTCAACTAATGCTACTACTGTATCAGTGACAGCTGAAGTGTTCCCTGACAATTTCAAAACCATTTTAATAATCTTTCAAATTTTTAACCCTCTCTTCTGATTAATCTAATTACCAATAAAAAATGAAACAACAAACCAATAAAAAAACGTTTGGATCATACATCAAAAATACATATTTCAGATGTTTCAAAGAGTCATTTTCTTTGGTTTTTTGTGGGTTTTTTGTTTTTTTTCAAAAAAATCCCTGACTTGAACTGTGCATCTTGTGATGTTACACCGGATGAAAAAAACCAAAATCCACTTTCATAATCACAATGTGTTAACCACTCACTCTTCCCAATCATCTCTGAAAAGCTATCTTGTGGGTTTTTTTCCCCCAGGATGTAAGTTCAAAAAAGTAACTTTCATGCCGTTTACATGTACACAGAAATGTTTGGGTTTGTTTTTTGAGTTTTTTTTCCCGATACTTAAGTAACTAACAGGTAATATGGTAATGACAGGACAAAAGCTACAGCAAAAATGTGCATTTCTGCCTGGCCTCAGAGCATAAGTGATTGTTGCTTGTATTTGGATAGGAACACTATTCCTAGGGTGCTATATGCATAAATCAAGAATTAATAATTGATGAAAAGGTATTTAGCTCTAATGCTTTTAAGCTAACTTACAGGAAACAAAAATATAAATAATGTGCATTATATTATTAGACTCAAGAGAGAATACAACAAACAAAAGCAAAAGCAAAAACAAAAACAAAAGAAAGAATATGACGTACTAAGATTGCTCTGGCCTTCCTCCCAGTTTGGGACAAGAAGGGAGGAGAGCAGGAGAGAGCTAATTGCACAGATCCCTCTAGTGGCAGCGACAAAAATGGGATTTTGGCTAGATCTGAATAAGCAAGTCTTTCAGAGCCAGAAGGTATTTGAAGCACAGGAGTCTGCAGCAGAGGAACCTGCAGAGCAGGGATGAGAACTGTCTCTGAAGAAAGGCTACCTTATCCTAGTGGTATGTGCAGGATTCAGTTGCCCTGTTGCAATTGAAAATGCTAGAAAAGGAAACATGCAGGAGGCCACAGGATGGTGAGGAGCAGTATGCAGGGCAATCATACAGTTCTTCAAAGTTGAACTGTTAAAACAGCCTGCATGCTTTGATTAATGCAGGTATCCAGATCTGGGGCATACCAAAGGATAAATTTTGTAATGCCCAAACACAATCCAATACATATGCTTGTATTCCTTGCAATAGAAACTAGTCTCTTTAGAAACCGCCACAGAAATGAACTACTGAATGCTAGAACATAAGCTTATGAGTGTCAAGTTGTGCCAAACGAATGTGGAGCAAAAGAAGAAAAAGGCACCCCAACTTGTAAAACCACCTACACTGAAAATGAAGGCCAGTTACTTGCCTATAAAGTCATAAAGATTCAGGCCAAATAAAGGTATAATCTCACTATCCAACAAGTATGTTTGCAAAAAAAAGAACATCCTAAAATTTTATCATACTTTCATACGTCACATCTGCTTTTTGCCTTATTGTGAATCCAGAACATTAGTCCTACCATAAATACAGAAGTGTAGAAAAGACACCCTTAAAAAAAAGCCCTTATCTGTTTAGGAGTTTTATAGAAGTGTGCCCTAAAGGGACCAAGACACAAAGAGAATATATTTTGCAGGCTTATATCATTAAACATACAATAAATTTATAATTTCACTGTAAATTATGCAGTGGTTTATATTTTCTACTGATGATTTATTGATTTATATAGCCTTGTCAGCTCACCTGGAATTATATATGCTTATTCAAGTGAGGAGTCTTTTTCTGAATCTTAATTTATTTATTAAACGGACTGTACAATGTGAGTGCCTTCAATAGCTAAATACAGGACTAGGTGAAGTAGAAGATCCCAGATTAATGCTGGCATACACTTCTGGGCAAACTGACATCCTACCTCTTGTAGAGAAGTCAATTACAAAATCAGCATAGGGATAGGCTACTTCTACATAGTCTTAAATCCTAAAAATATTTTGAATGCTGTTCCTTGAGAATTCAGATTCAGTGTAGCATTTATGGACCCCTCAGTTTCAATCTGTTTTAATATATGGACATTTTCTAACTGGATTCAAAGACAATCATAAAATATCAGCAAGATGACTTAAGTTGATTGAGAAACATAAAATCACAGGATCATAGAATCGTTTAGGTTGGGAAAAGACCTTGAAGATCCTTGAGTCCAGCCATTAACTTAACACTGCCAAGTCCACCACTAAACCATGTCCAAAAGTTCATCTGTCAGAGAAGGAGAAGAGCATCTTTGGTCATAGACTTGCCAAGCTGGTGAAGAGGGCTTTAAACTAAAGGTGCTAGGGGAGATGAGCCTTACTCCTAACAGTTTGATGCCAGTGTCAGCCCAGAGCCTGGAAAGGGATCGCAGGTCAGCAGGAGAGCACCTGAAAAGCAGCATAAAAGAATTCCAGCCACTCCAGCCAGTAAGTTGGCTTCAACTTAAATGTTTCTGTGCAAATGCACGTAGCATGGGGAATAAATGAGGAGTTAGAGACATGCACACTCTGGCAGAGCTATGATCTTATTAGCATCATGGAGACATGGTGGGATCTGGACAGGCTGGATTGACAGGTGAAGGCCAGCGGTATGAGAGTCAACAAAGCTCAGTGTTGGGTCCTGTACTTGCATCTCAACAACTCCATGCAATGCTATAGGCTTGGGGAAGAGTGGCTGAAAAGCTGTTCAGTGGAAAAGGACCTGGGGGTGTTGGCTTATAGAGCTGGTTATGAGCCAACAATGTGCCCAGGCAGCCAAGAAAGCCAACAGCATCCTGGCCTATATCAGAAATAGTGTGGACAGCAGTACCAGGGCAGTGATCATATTCCCTGTACTCACACTGGTGAGGCTGCACCTTGAATCCTGTGTTCAGTTCTGGGCCCCTCACTACAAGAAAGACATTGAGGTGCTGGAGTGTGTCTAAAGAAGGGCAACAAAACCGGTGAAGTGTCTGGAGAACAAGTCTTGTGAGAAATGTCTGAGGGAACTGGGATTGTTTAGTCTGGAGAAAAGGAGGCTGAAGGAGACTCTATCTCTCTCTACAACTGCCTGAAAGGAGGTTATAGCGAGGTTATAGTGAGTCTCTTCTCCAAGGTAACAAGTGATAGGAAAGAGGAAATGACCTCAAGTTGCTCCGGGAGATGTTTAGATTGGCTGCCCAGGGAAGTGGTTGAGTCACCATCACTGAAGACATGTAGATTTGGCACTGAAGGACACAGTTTAGTGGTGGTCTTGGCAGTGTTAGGTTAATGGTGGGACTTTATGACCATAAAGGTCTTTTCCCACCTAAATGATTTAATGATTCTAAAATATGCTCATTTTCTATAGTACGGAGCTGCTCTTTGTCTCACGACACAAGAGCTGTGTTGCACATCAGCACTCACTTTGTCCAGGTGGATACCCCCAAGGATGATGTCCTTCAAACCCCTATACCACAAAATGCCACTTGGGAAAAAATACTTTGATAACAAATCTTAAATTAAATCTGAAACACTCTGAAGGAACAGAGCTGCTATGCTACAGCCTCAAGCTTTTAAATTATACAACCTATCTTTTCACTGAGCAGAATTCACTAGCTGCTTTTGTAGTTCTTGCCTGAACATAGCGAATTAGCAAGCATGTAAGTAATAACAAAGTGTTAGTTGAGATGCTTGCCCTGCACAGTCAAAGTAATTCAGATTGATTTCATCTTGACAGCAGATCTGTGCTTCTCAAAACCACCAGTTTCTTTGCCCAGGGAAGCATGGTACACCTCCGTGTCCAGAAACAGTGTGAAAAAGGTGATTTCAGACTATCTTTATGCCTGGAGGAGAACAGACTGTTGTAGAGGCTGCCTTGATCAAAAGCATAAATTAAGAAGTTGTCATGGTTTAAACCTCCGAAAGCTGCTATGATACTCATGCAAACTTACCTAAGGTTTCTACCCAGAAACTTCACAGCCCACAGCAACTGAGGATCCCCTTACAAGAGCATACTAGAAAGGCCATTCTGATCCCCGGAACACTTGTTATTCCCTGAAAACTTCTGTCCACATGCTAAAAATACCACTGTCTTGATATATGCAGAAATTTTACAGCTTCTTTTTCTAAATGGGTGGGAGTGTGAACACCTAAAGGAGTAAATAATCCAAAAAACCCAACATGTAAAATAAATTAATTTCTATATATATGTTTAGGTTGCTGTCCAAATACTGAAGAACGTAATCCAAGTGACACCTGAATCTCAGTCAGAATGCCCTCCAAACGTTTAGCTAAGAAACATAATTAAAACAGTCCTAGCCAACCAAATTCCCTGAGAGATAATTAATTAGAGGTCTCATGGTAGACATCTCATAACTTTACCCCAACAACCTGGAAAGGTGGCAGAATTAGAGAGATAAGAAGTGATGATACATGACTGAAATCCA
>JANHGB010019582.1:40000-95575 GCA_026283785.1 Coracopsis vasa
GCTGATCAGTTGCCTGTTCAGTTAACCTACAAAACTCACTTGAACTTTACAGAAAGGAAACTCAAGAGAATTTTGGCAAGTGTAAAAAGAAATAAAGGGTGATTATTTGAGCAAACTCAGAAACAGACATCTGATGAAGATATCTGATGAACTTAGGCTTGCCCAAAATATGCCCAGGTACAGTAGGTGTGTAGGAGAGATTAATATGGATGTAGACTCTTCTTTTTCGTGTGTGTGTGCTCTGAATGCTTAATTTACTAAAACCAAAGCCTCTATTTTGGCTATATTTGGTGATACTGCATGCACTCTTGTTCACAGAGGCTGTACCTAGACTCAGTGGGGTGTGAGAGCTACAGTGTGCTGTCAGTTTTAGTCTGCTACCCAGCTGGGTCTCAGAGGCCAGATCTCTCTCCTAAGCTTAACATGCAGCAGGGACACTTGGTGCACACCCCTAGCATGCTTCAGAAGGCTGTTGCAGGTGGTGCTGGACCTGCTGTTTCAGGCAGAGCACACTGAGGTATTCAGAGGGTCATCCTATGGGGTCTGCTCAGAAAGCATGGTTGAAAAAGCGAAAAACAAAGATAGCCTGATGCCAAAGTTGTGGATGGGTAAAGGCAGAAATTGTCGCATTTGTGTAGGGACCTTCTCATTACAAAGGAACCCAGGACTGCTTCCCAGATCTGCACAAACTCCTTGGCCATATCGTAGCTCCATAGCAGGCGTGATCTGTCAAAAGGAACCCCAAGTTTTTGCAAAACAGAAAGTGTGGCAAAACCAGGGTTGTGGTGTTCTTTGAAGAGGGATTTGTAGGATGGCTGGTGGGAGAAGATGCTGTGATTACATCACAGTTACATCAATACTGTAACTGCAGGCAGAGACACTAGATGGGGAATAGATATGAAGCAAACCTGTAACCAGAATGCTTGCACTTGCACTGGCTTATTAAAAGTTTCAGGCTTATCTCTTTCACAAGTGAAATTCTGTCTTGATCCACAGGAAGGACGAAAGAAAAGCAGTAAGAGGGTTTTGTTTTGTTTTCTTTAACTGAAAGAATAGTTAATTTTCCATTCAGACAATGCCCTCCTTGCTCATGGAGGTTGACATGTAATGGTGGTTTTAATCTTGTTCCTGCAATTGCTATTTCTAATTAATGTAAGGAGACATAAAAGCCAAATTATATACCCCTGAGTAAAAGAGATTAAAATGAAAATACCACCAATTCAATTCTAATTTTATTTATAAACCTAATCTGAAACAAATGTCACTTTTTTAACTGATTCTGAATATATCATGCTGACTGTAAAATTATAAAACTCCCACTGATGTATTCAGGAAATTCAGTTGAGCACACTCAGTAATTTCACTTTACTAGTCATTAGGTACAAATTACTGCTCACCATAAAAAATATGGATCAGCTGTCTGAATTTCTTTTTGATTTGGAAACTCAAGATCATGAATTGCTTGCAATTAATTATAAACCACACATAAACCAACAATATGAATCGTATTTGAAGGCTATGTTTAGCAGTCTATCATTTGCTTGCAAAATGTCATGTATTGAAAGCATTATTCTTAGTAATTTAAGGGTTTTCCCAAAACTTCCAACTTTGGTTCAGAAAAGACTCTTTATTAGGTTTCCAGAGTTGGGGAAATCCTTGTTTAAATTAATTATGGAAAATTATTTAATACGACCTTGCATTTCCAGGGCCAACTTCATGTCACAAAAAACTACATAAAAGTAAGCTTATCAGATAAAAAAGCCAATCAGCAAATAAAAAGAGCTTCAAAGTTTTATTTTAGGCTGCATTTTAAGAAGATGATCTCTTAGACACAAGTACCACAATATAGCCTTAGACAACAACAATAACTCATTTTGGTATGTTGTTTAGCACATACATTTCAACATATGCTTGAAAGGATGTATTTTAGCTTTATCACAGCATATACAAAACTGCCCTGAGAAAGTGGTTAATTTTTAAAGAAAACTTGCAAGGAGTTTTAGCCTCACTATTATATTATGAAGTACATTATTTTCATGAAGAGTTTTTTTGAAAAGCTATAAAATGGGAAAACTTTTATATTCCGTTATAAATAGTGCTTTCTGCATCGTTAGAGACAATTTATTTTTTAAAAAGATAGTAAAAAGAAAATTTTTATTCTGTCTTGCTTTGATAATGCTGCAGATTAATATAAAGATATCTGTTATTTCTTACATTACTAAGTCCTTACCTGGCACAATAGATTTATATATCAATGTAATATGTATTTCAAATATTTTCTTTATAAAAAGAAAATGTACATCTATGAATAATAACTGAGAAATTAAAAAGTATGTCATACTGCCAGGATTTCATTCCTAGAGATTACTGATAGAATTCTATAGTGGCCTTGCTGCTAAAATTGCAATATATTCTTTAGACTTTTGACAAACTAAATGAGGAAGTTACTGTCTAGAAGGAAGTAATCACTTTACAAATCTGCAGTGGTTTTCAGTGCTAGGAATACACACAGGTACAGTAGATTTTGGTATTATATATCTATCTGCAAATATTTTTTTTAACTTTTCACTTCCTGCGTATCCGTCTAAAAATGAAGGTGATTATCAGTAATTAAGTTTTCTCTCAAAAAAAAACCCAATTAAAGACATTTCTTAAATTCAATTCTTTTACAAGGGTTAATAAAATTTCTGATACAGAAGAGACAAAAATGAGTCATTTATGTCTTGGAAAGCTATTTTAAGATCCTAATTAGCATAGACTGTATACTGTCAGTTTATAGGGGTTATTTAATTTTAGACACCTTTGGTAAAAGTCTTAAAACACATTCATGATCAAATCATAGAATCATAGAATGGGTTGGGTCGGAAAGGACCTTAAGATCATCAAGTTCCAACCCCCCTGCCATGGGCAGGGACACCTCACAATAAACCATGTCACCCAAGGCTCTGTCCAACTTGGCCTTGAACACTGCCAGGGATTTACCACTTTTTTTGGCAGCCTGTTCCAGTGCCTCACCACCCCCACAGTAAAGAACTTCTTCCTTATATCTAACCTGAACTTCCACTGGTTAAGTTTGAACCCATTACCCTTTGTCCTATCACTACAGTCCCTGATGAAGAGTCCCTCTCTGGCATCCTTGTAACCCCCCCTTCAGATACTGTAAGGTTGCTATGAGGTCTCCATGCAGCCTTCTCTTCTCCATGCTGAACAGCCCCAACTTTCTCAGCCTCTCTTCATACAGGAGGTGCTCCAGTCCCCTGATCATCCTCGTGGTCCTCCTCTGGACTTGCTCCAACAGCTCCATGCTCTTCTTATGTTGAGAACACCAAAACTGTACACAGTACTCCAAGTGGGGTCTCACGAGAGCAGAGTAGAGGGGCAGGATCCCCTCTTTCTACCTGCTGGTCACACTCCTTTTGATGCAGCCCAGGATACCACTGGCATTCTGGGCTGCAAGAGCACACTGCTCTCTCATGTTCATTTTTTTTATTGACCAACACCCCCAAGTCCTTCTCCACAGGGCAAATCCTCTTGCTATTATCTGAAACATTGTAGATGAGATTAATAGACTGAGGGGTAGACAGATCTGTCTAGGCCGAGTTTCCACATTACTGTTTTCGGCACACGAAAGTGAAACTGATTGGAAAAATGAGATACACTGATCACAGGATTTGCTTCAGACTGGTTATACCATGCAAAGCATCTTCATTTTATGAATATGGTATCACTGGTTTATCACTGGTAGACAGTCATAAAGTCATAGATAGACTATCACATTGTTCAGTAAAAGACATTTTCTGAGGAAAAATCATCAGGTATCAAAATAATAACAAAGGTTAATGAAAATATTTTTTCTCACCAAATCCTTTCTCCAAGTACATAAGCAGCAGGTTCTGTCCACCTGCCTTGAAAATGTCTCAATAGACATGACTTACTTTACTTCCCTGAGAAGTTTATGATACTCTGGAGTATTATTAATTACTAAAACTAAAGTATAATTAAAAGTGGTTCACTCCCCCTGAAACTCAGCTTAAATTTCATTTTGTCTTAATTCCACTTAATTTCTCCTGTGACAATCCATGTGCTTGTATAGGACATCTTTGTATCATTGGTATTCTCCACTCAAACATGTATGGATTGTGATCTCAGCCTATTCCCATGTCCTTGGACCAGTGTTTTAGCCAGAGTAAATATAGTGAAGGATTTTACAGACATACATATATGAGCTTATATATGCTCTTATTAATTTCTGGAAAAGCATCTTTTTCACATTTTTGCTTTTGTCTTAATTCTCTAAAAACGTACCAAAGTCTTCTAGAAAAGGGAGAAAAAGGAAGAGAATTACAGGTAACTCATCATCAGAGGTATGCAGGTGGACTTGATTAGCCGTTGAAAGGTAGCATGAGCCAGTAGAGCAGTACCCTAATATTTCTTATGCTCTGTTCTGCTGCAGATATCACTCTCTGTTAAATAAGGACTACGAAATGGAAGGAGTTCCTTTGGTCTTCCTCTTGATCATGCTAACTTCAGATGTGTGTACTGATCCCATATATCTGTTCTTTGAAGGCAGTGTAATTTATAAGAACAGAACACATGATAGTAATGGATTCAATTTGAAAAATTTGGTGTCAATTAATAAATCTTTGGTTTGGTTCAGATTTAGTTTTTACTGATATGTTACTATAAACCCAGTTGCTGAAAGCATAAAATGTTTGCTTTGAGTGACAAATAGCAAAAGGTTCTAGAAGTAAACATTTGTCAAGGACTAGTAATAGTTATTTTATTATAGTGCTAAAATCACTGCTGCTTGACTCAGATCTATACTTCAGCTATAAAATTAATGTATTGACTGTGTCTTAATGTTGCTTTCTTATCAGCAGCACTGTGTATCAGTAATATTAAAGACTATAATGGGTTTACTAGCAGTAAGCCACTAGTAACATTTTTCCTGACAAACCTAAACTTTTTACTTCATATTTATCTGGATATTTTATTGTTGAGTACACTTAAGAATAATTTACCTTCTATGCATTCATAATTCATTCCCATATTATATCCCCTTGTAGGATAATATTAAAGGTCTTCCATTCGATTTAAAAGCTATTTTTTCAGAACTTTGAATGGATCCAGATTGCATAGTTCTAAAGAAATTATCTACCATTAATTGGGGCCTAAATTGCTGGTTTGCATTCTTGGGTCTTTGTTAGGCTAGACATAGACATGAGGATGACACATAGTTATTGTACATACTTAACGAGCAGAAGCATGCTATTTTTAATTCCATAGGACCACTTTATCATGCTAAATTTAGCTTCAAGGACACATTTTTTACTTCCACAGGGAGCCACTTGCTGTAAATAAATCCTAACCTGCTATATTAAAATTGTTGTGGTAAGCACCTACATAACTTTCTCTGATCTTCTGAGGTGTGTATATAGTGTCCCCTATGGGGTAGCTGTAAAGGCAATAAGTATTGAGTAAAAGGAAGATCAGAGTCAAATCTAAACACATCTTCCAGTTAAATAGTACAGACATCTTCAGCATCAGACCCTAGTATCTAACCAAAAGGAGCCAAGTGAACCAGAAGATGAGCAACTCTACAGCTGTGAAATTAAGAATAAGCAAGGTCTAGGAAAGAAATGCTTCTTTCAAAACATTTAGTAAAACCACCTGTTGCTCCTTGTTGTGACTGTTTATATCTAGAAATTCAATCTTAAGTCCCAAAAAGGCTTCAGTTGGTGCAATGCACACATTTGGATTACCTACCAGTTGAGGCATAGTTATAAACATCTTCTCACGCTCTTCAAATTTACTAACAACCATACAATCCACTTCATGATCTCTGTCATTGTGTTCTGCGTTCTATATAAAATTGATAAATTAACATGAGCAACCATATTCCTGCTTTCAGCAAACACCTTTGACAGTGACAACATTTGGCCAAAGAAAGAAGACTGCACTAGAAGGCAGAGCTCTGGAGAGAAAGAAACCTCTGGGTTTTGTCTTATAGATTCTACATTTCTTACTGTAAAAAAAAAATAAAAATAAATTAATCTTATAGATTTCAGTACTCAGTGCAGAATTCACGTGTTGCACTAAGCTTTCATTAAAATTTTATCCCATAGTTCCACAGAACTTCCATTGGAGAGGAAGGAGTGACAGGTATTTCTCTTTAACCTTTAAAAGTAGTACAGTGTTAGGAGGGAGAAAAGTACAAAGATAGAAAAGTAAGCAGGAAATAGGACAGGAAGATAGATTGATAATGTGTCTGACCCGTTTTTTTATAATTAAAAGGGTGGCAGGAACTGCACTTTGTTTATTGTTTGTCCAGACTGAACAAGTTGAATTCTTTGCATTTAATATGATAAATTTTGTTGTAAAGAAAGACTTTTCTTTTTTTTTTTAAGATTTGTATCTTAAGCAAAGAAACTAAGTTTTTAAAAATGTAGGTAACACAATCAAAGGATAAAACTTGCTGTTAAAGGGCACCTATTTCCTTTTTTCTTATTTGGACCTGTGCTGCTATGAACTAATTTCACATTCTGAAAATGGCTATAGATCTCAGTGTGGACATTGCCTCTCATATTTCCAAAATTAACAGTACTATTAAAGAATTTTGCTATAGTTGTGACATGAAACTGACAGTAAACTAACTTCCTTCTATCCTCCTGTTGCCTTTCCCCTAGTTTGAGACATAATCTTCTCTACTTTAAGTGTTTAACCACTTTATTATAAAAAAAGAAATTAAAAAAAAAAGTTTACAAATTAATTTCTTAATTAATCAGTTATGGGGTATAAAGTTCATTTTCAATTTAACGTTTTTGACTGTGTTTGAAACCTATTCTTTATTTCAAGACAATATGCTCTGCTAGTACTGGAAAAAAAATAAATTACCTATTTTAACTCAAAGGCAAATTTTGCTCTATAATTTTCAAGAGCCACAACCAGCATATGTCTTCTCTAATGGAGAACAAAGGCTGACAGCATAGCCTGATGCACATCCTTTTATCTGAGATGGCTAATGCAATTCCAGTTCTATGTATGTGAAGAAAAAATTAAAAAAAAAAATCAGGATAAACCTCACAGTCCAAAAAGAACCTCTTTTTAGTCTTTTTTTCATCTTTATAACAATAAATTACATTGTGTTAATCTCAAATGTACATACCAACTGGATGTACATACAGTATGAGTAGAGAATCAGGGAGTATAAAGAACAAGTGCTCCTGAATTGCTTTACAACAATGCCAGTAAGGAATAATTTCTTAAATCTGTTGTACCTCATCCAACAGGTCAATTTTACACCACTTTGAAAGACAGCTGGAAGTTTTAACTACATGTGTGTGGGTAAATATCAAACCCACATATGAACGAGTGACAAAGACATGTCCCTCGCTCCTGAAGGCTTGTCCTGCACTACTGATGTGGCAATGACACCCATGACTGCATGCAAACCAAACTTGGGACCACTTCCACCAACCAGTAGACCAGCTGGAGTGTAGTACCCACTAGTGTTTGCACTTTGGATTCCCTTGCTGTTGCAGCTGCTAAATTTCACTGAAACCATTAATATTGCTTACCCATCACTTTGAGCACTCTAGCAGTATTGTCCCTATTATACCATTTCTGATGCAATGCAGATTTTCAAAAATTTCCAATTATATATTTACCCAATTATTTGCAATCATAGACTATTGTATAATTTATGTAATTATGGACTTTTAAAGATACGAATTGTTCCATCCACTGTCCATCAAGAGCTGTAATGAATGACATTCAATTGCATAATTAACATATGTTTATAACATGTTATTTACAAGACAGTTGAGCCTTTGCACTTCATCATGCTTGGATCAGTTTTGGCCAATCTGAGCCACTGGATGATACCCATTCTCTTTGGAAACTTGTGATCTGTCTGAAAGCAAGGGTTCTGAGGACACACGCTCACACCATGTAGACTCTCATTGGCTGCTGTGAAGGGGCTACATTTAGGAAATAATTGTTTGAGAAACAGGAGCAGTTCTCTAAACTTGTGTGTGTTTGTGTACAGCATAAGGGTAAGTTGAGGCCACATTCTCCTATTCATATTCTATGTACATTTGTTGCTCTCCCTCTAATTCAGTGACCCCATTATCTCACTTTATTCTTACTGTAGCAAAAGAACTTCCAAGATTAGGCGATCTCTTTTGTTACACCCAATTCAGAAATGAGCAGTAGAAACAGGGACAGCCTATAGAAAACTGGGGTTATACTACAGTTGATTTCAAAGAATAACGTTCTAAAAAATACAGGTGCGAATCATGCCTCTGAAAACACAAAAAAATTATTGTACTCTTTCAGATGACTTATTAGAATGGGTATGAAAAATACAACTTGATTTATTTTCTACTCTTGTACTTAAAGGGGTGAGGGGTGAGGAATGCAGTGATTTTAAAGACACTGACCATGGCTAAACTGTTCCTCCATGCTCAAGGGTGCAGTGGGGATAAGTTTTGTGCTTTAAGCACAGAAATTAGTATTAGCTAATTGGTCTCAATAGGGTTCAGTAGCAACAGCCAAGAGGACTTCAGGTTTTATTCTGATTTCGTTATCCTGAATTGCTCTTCCTTAAACTACACAAGGAAGTGCCAATATGTTGTTCTCAAACTAATTTGCAGGATGAGGTGTACAGAAGAAGGACTGCTCACTGGCCGCAGTTCCATTTTAATCTGAAGAGCTCATATGCAAGACAGAGGAGCAGTGTCACTGTCAGAGTGAGTCTAGCCTATGAATGGGCACGTATTTGCATCACACTATGCTTTTGCACATCACAGATATTTTCTGTTTTTCATCTTGTTTTCTTTAATCTAGATTAAAAACTCAGTAGCTACACACTATTACATGTTTCACATGGAGAAATAAGAGGACACCTACGAGACGAACAAATTTCGGACAAGCAAGTCACCTATTTAGCAATAAATAGATTTTCAACTATTCTTTAATCTACATGTAACTTCCCCACCTCCCCCCCGATATTTCTAGAGTTTTTTTCTCATTATTTACACATATGCGGGAAAAAGATTTATGTACTGCAACGACATTCTATGGTAAAACTACACCTAGTAATACTTTCAGAAGAAACAAACAAAAACTGCCTTGAATTCTAAAAACTGAGCACAAGTCATGTACAAAATTGAAAAATCCCTTCATGATATTTGATTACTGTTTAGAAATCGCTACTTTGAAAACAGCTTATAAAATGTACAGAAAAAAAAGAGAGAATTTTGTTTTTTAAATTACCTACAGAAAAGCTTCTATCTTAAATGACTACAAGCAAAGGGGAAAAAAAAGTGCATTTCCTTACTAGTAGGTACAATCTACAGCTTTTTTATTTTTTTATTATTTTTTTTTTTAAGAACAAGTAAAGACCATGGCAGTTTTACTGAGTTATCTTGAGCAAGGAGTAAAAAAATCATACCAAACAACTGATCAGTAATTTGCCACTACCCAGCATACGTAGCATCTAGTAGAAATAACCATTCTGTACTGGGTCCAAACCAGCCTTTTTGAAGATGTATCGCATGGATACTACTGTGCCTAACAAAATTTTATACTGATTTACAAATCCTGTTATATAATAACATACTTTGTTTTAAAGGCAAAAACTTAGGCAATCTAAAGCAAACCCCACCAGCACCTGAACAATGTCTTAGCTTTTGTGTGACCTCTTGATTCTGTGAGAAAATATTTCATATCAGGTAAAGAAATATATGTGATTGAAGCAGATAAATTTAGACTTTTCAATTAAAAAAATTGCAGCACCTTGCCATTCAATGCTTCCAAAAATGTCATACCAGTACTAATGATTTCAAGTACAAACAAATGAAGAACGATGCAATCCATGCAGGAAGCTCAACTTTGTGGGGCTGCTTCCTTATTTGAAGGATTTAGTAAATCAGAATGTTACCTTTATTAGCCCTGTGGGAGTAGGAACTGAGAGTCCTAAAGCTTCATTAATTTGTGCTTAATAAAATTCTATTAGCGGCAAACACAACTGTAAAAAGCAAATGCATGTTCTGATATGCATAGTTAATATCAATGCTTTCATCCCCAGAAGCTGTGTCTCTCTCAGGAGCACGTTAAAGGCACAGACAAAGAAAAAGAAATATCAGAGATTACTTCCAGTGTGAACTGTTTTGGGGAAGGCAGTAAGCATGGCCAAATGGTGAGCCAAGAGATACCAAAGTAATTCAAAGCCTTCAGGACTGATTATATATCAAAGTATTCTACCTTGATTTCTCCTCTACAAGGCAGAGCACTAAAACAAGGCATGTGATGCACTCCTAGAACAGACTCCTGTTGTCTTAATGAATTAGAAAAGTGGTTTATTTATTTCTATAGTAGCTTACTTATTGACACATTTTTGTGTGTGTGCAAAAAGTAATTTCTGGTTAATACTTGAACCATCTGTGCTATTCTAATCCTAAGCTTCTTAGTCTGTATGTATAAAAAGACTTCTATTTTGTCTTTAAGGGGTCTTGAGGATTTTTGATTCTACTGAAATTTTACTCAGATCTCTTATGATTGTATGTGGTTCCAACATATTATAAATTTCTACAATAAAAACAGCACATGAGACAATGTGATACTACCGGTAAAAACCAAGTGACAGAACATTCAAATCAGCAGACTCTTGATTAATATGATCAAGCAAAATCAATGGCAAAACCAAAATACCTATTAGCCATAAATAATGCATTATACAGCATGTAAACTATATGCCACTGCAAATAAAAGGTTAACATTATGAGTCTTTTGATACTTCTTCTTAAACTACAGGAATGTTTAATTTTTTTTATTGTTGCTGCTGCTGTCTGCTTTGCAATTTTATATTATTGCCTTATGCTTCAAGGTCCAGCCTGAAGTGCTTCTATTTAATATTCTTGCATCTTTACACCTATGAGGAATTATTCCTTTCATTAAAACCAAAATGAAAACAAACAAGCAAAAAACCCTACAAACAGCAATATGTGCCAAATAAAGATAATATACTTCATAAGTAATATGATTCTGCCAAACTATATTTATTCTATAGGCTATTTCGGCCATGTAGTTTCTTCATATGCACTGTGTTTCCTAGATGAACCTGCACCATTACATACCGAATTCTGTTCTGACTTACATAGATTTAGGAGACACAATGAAATTAACTTCTTCAGACTGCATTTTTTGTTACAAAAGTCATCAGGCAGAAGCATCCTGTGAATCAAACCAAAATAAAACCATGATTTCATCAACCTGTAAAACAGACATAAACTTATATTGTAACTGGGACTAATATTTCTAATAAAACATCCTTTTTAACAAAACTGAAAATCAATAATAAGAGAAGTTTCAAAATTGACACTAGCCTTTTGAGTAACTGGAAATAGATCTTCCTGTCAGAGACTAAAACTGCTCTCCTCTGTCTAGACTGCACTGGGAGCAAAATTATCAGATTTTCATTTCCTCAATTTCACTCCACAGTGGTAAAACGTGCAAGTATTGATTCAACTGCTGAAACAAAAAGCAGGAGAGCTCTTCACCTCGTCAGGGTCAATGGGTTTGTGGGTGTCTAATTATACCTATACAGGGCGTATAAATCTTTCTACTAGTCATTACGTGAACATAAGAGTCCAAAGGCATCATTAGAATCCTTTTAGCCAAACACTCATTCTTCTTTTGTTTTATGAGGGGTCAAAGAAACTGGGAGTTAATATTATCGTGGCTCATAGATTTTCAAATTTGTGTTCGAATACAAGAAAATATGCTTTGAAGGAAAAGGCTGTGTGTGTACCCATGCATGTCCACTTACAGGTCTGAGCTCTGCTTGTAAACACATGCACAGCTTCTTCTCTTTTTACAGTGTTTGGCTTAGATATGCTGTAATGTAAACAGCTTGATAGCACAAACGTTAGAAGTAATTGTGCTATGCTACAAATGAAATGTTAGTAAAGCTTTCGGTGAGTACTAATTTGTTTCAAAAGCAGACAAAATGCTAAGAATGAGCTAGAAAAGCTAGTTGTGACTGAAGTACTAATCTTATTTTTCATAATTCTGTTGATTTTGCTATAATCTTAGAAAAACCTCTACATTTTTCCTTATACTTACTAAAATATTGCCAGTACAATAAAACAAATTAAAAATAAAAAAGGGGAAAAAATGTGGCTATTACTATTAAGGAGGTGTGCTGCATTATATTGTATTATATTGGGAGTGTTGTTCAGATGGTTTTTAGGTTGTGTAACCATGATGGTTATAGAGAAAAATATTTGTATTACAGTAAAGTTGTCATATTTTGCCAGCAGATTACACAGATGCTGAGTGCTCAGCATTGTGAACATTAGATGGAGTTAGAGCCTTTCATTTTATCTATGAGAGTAGTAATAAGATCCTATATCAAGAACGAAAGCAGTATTTTTGAAGTACTCATATTCTGGGAATTCAATCTTTACCTTACGAACAGACCCATCTACTCGAACCCAAAAGTTATGATAAGCAGCCAGCTCAAAGGAACAGAACAAAACAATAACAATTCTGTATAGTGAGGAAATAGCAAAAAAATTCCCAAAACCAAACAACCCAAACCTTACAATATTATTGAAAAGGAAAACAGGGTCTGGCCCTACCTTTTTTAAATAAGTTGTTTCCAGCATTATGTTAAGGTAGGTCTCTAAGTTCAGTATGACATGCTAAAAATTGTGGATGACATGATGTGATTATCCACAACAGACAAAAATGAGCTTGTTGGTCCAGTTGTTGATCCTTTCTTTAGTTTATTATGCTTCTACTCAAAAACTCTTCTGAGGCCTGGTGCAGGTAAAGCAAAGGCTGCATGGTTATTTAACTGTGCTGCTTGGCACACCCATGGCTCCGATCTAATCCTCCTCTGCCCCAATATCCAGCTTAAACTGTAGTCCCACTGCAAATAAGCTGCAGAGAGCAGGAACGGTACTGTAATTGGCGAGGAATCAGACATCCCAAAAAAACAAAGTGAGTAGAGTTTGTACACTGCCGTCAGAAGGAAAAAAAGGGTGGATGGAGGTATGATGCATCAGCTGAACATCCTGCTAGCACAGCAGTTTAAATTTCTTTAGAGCTGTGTTGCTAGTGAATCCTGTGCTCCTTCCTCAATTTTCAGATATACTCATCTCTGCTCTCGGTGCCCTGACTCCCTGTCTCCTACTCCTGATTCTCACAGCAGCCCCTTCCCTTCCCAGTTCAGCATGGGGCCCATCTGTGATGAGAGCATCCTCATCACACCAAGCCCCTCTAAGACACCCTCTGCAGCTCACTGGTTTGGTTGGAGGTCTCTGCTGCTGCCCAAACACTTTCTGGGTTGAGCACCAAGCTGCAGCAAGATCTGTGGCAAATATTTGTGTCTAATATTGCCACTACAGACACAACCTCACAGCTGTTTCTCTGCCAACGTGCTGTGATAGGTCTGGAGGGGAGAGGGACACACAATCCCCCACAAAAATAAGACGAGCGTGCTGCTTTAATCAATGTCTCCGTGGCTGCCTCTCCGTACACCTCACCCACTGACCTGTTTTACAGCTAGCTGCAGTAAGTGCTAACCAGAACGGTAGGAATGACATCATACCTCATCGCTCAGTCCCAGGCACCGTGCCTGTGTGAAGCAAATGGGACCAAAGACCTGTACGTAAATTACGGCAAATTACTTGGTCACGTGGGAGATTTGGTCTTCTCAGGTGAGAGCGGATCGGTGCCCAGGCTTCATGTAACTACTATAAGTAACTGAACTGGGACAGAATAAAACAGGAGCTCCAGTAAACCAGAACAGTTCTCAGCACCCAGCTGAGAAATACAGGATTAAAAAGGAAAATATTCCTGCTTTTTCCATTTTGTGCAAGGACTTTCATATTCCCAGGAATCTGATTACTTGGTAAAAGGCAAGTGATCCCTGGGAAGTCACAAACTCTCAACATATGTGCAAACCAAATAGATTTCTATGTTTAACAATATTAATTCTATTATAAAAATATGCAACCCCTATTTTAATTATATATATGCTATTGGCTTCTATCAAGTTTAAATATGTATTTAAAGTGAGGTATCATAAAAGCTTACCACAAGGCACTGGTCTTCCCATTCCACTACTAAAATAATTTCATGGTCTTCATGTACATTTCTTGATAGATCAAACAACCCAGAGATGAGATTACAAGTAACATCAGAAATAGTCACTTTTCACCTCTGAGACAGAAAACAGTCAAAGAATCAGTCTTCCTGAGGAAAAGAGTTTCATCATCAAAGTTCAAGAAACAAACTTATCCTTTGAAGACACATTCTTCCTCAATTCTGGATTTTAGTTACTTCTGTGTTGCTGGCATCACTGCACTGATCCCATGTTCTTTATTCTGAAGCACATAGAGGTCCTATGTGCTACAGTTTTGAAATTAAAGTAACACTTTTAGAAAATTTTTTAGGGCTGCCTTGTTATGAAACATTTTTTTATTAGGAAACACATCACTGTTTCACATTGAGATAGCTTTAAGAAATACTAGAGGATAAACCTGTATTGAAACAAAACATGTCTTTTAAAAGCCCAACACAACTTGCTGAGAAATTGCTTAAAATCCCTCTATCTTTACACACAGCATTCTACCCAAAATCCATCTTTTTTCTTTCCACTTTGAAATACCATAACAGATAACATGGATTCCTGAGTAACCTCATGAGGCACTGGAACAGGTTGCCCAAATAAGTGGAAATGCTCTATTCCTGACAATGTTCAAGGCCAGGCTGGACTGAGCCTTGGGCGACATGGTCTAGTGTGAGGCATTCCTATCCATAGCAGAGGGACTAGGGCTGGATGATCTTAAAATCCTTTCTAACTCTAACCATTCCATAAGAATTCTATGACTCTATGTATATTGTGGGGGTTTTGTAAATTAATTTCCTCTTGTGTGTGTGTGTGTGTGTGTTTGAAAACCATCAAAGAGAAAAAATACTGAAAATAGGACAAGATACAACTCTCATTATTGGAAAGATGTTTAGTTTCTTCCGTTTGTGTTCAGCCTTCCTTATTTGCTGGCAAATTCTTCATGGGCAGTGGAAGATACATACTGTGATACAGCATCAGTGCATATCATGGCCTTGATCTTGGGATATGCCACTTTAGCATATTCTGGAAGATGTTCCTTCTGCACGTCTCCCACACTCAGCTCCTGCAGAATCTTAACATGTTTCTTGATCATTTTCTCTTGATCACAACATAGTCTACCTTTCCACGGATAACTAATATTTCTCCTCAGGGATCACTCATACATTCATAGAGACTCAGGTCCAATAGACACTGGTTTCCTTTCATCATGGGTTTTCTCTTAACAGATTTTAAAAGACAAATTTTAAACGAAACCCAAAATGTGCCCAATAGCTCAAAGATTTAATAAGAACAGTGTAAAGAAAAAATGAATGAAATTTTAAGGATTGATTAAGCCAAGCACTGCCTGCTGAATAAATTTAAATAAGTCATTCAGGGTTACCTTACACAGTTTATATCATTCCAATTTTACTGTTGGGGTTTTTTTTAACTGTTTTGGTTTTTTTTTTTACTATTAATAGTTTTAGAAAAATATTTGTATGGTATTTACAGTTTAATATGTTAGCCATTTTAAAGATCATGTCGCAGCTAGATAACATACTTAATGGCAGCAAAGCTTCAAACAAATTTCTTGCAACATTAGCTGCATTTAAAAGTATAATCTTATGCTGCTTCCTCTTGTTCAGCAACATTTCAGAATAATTGGAGACTGTATGTATTTACAGTGGAGAAAATAACATACACTATTAACACTGCTTATGATGCTTATCATTACTTTAGATGCAAAGTCTGAAAAAATATTGACAAAACTCATGTTCTAAATATATTCTCATTAAGTAGGAAGCATCTGAGCTTCCTCATAAGCAGGAGCTCATAAGAACGTTTAGATTTTTTTAAAATATGCCAAGAAATAAATTCTGATTTAGCTAATGTTGTTAAAGATGATATCCCATATTTATTTTTAAATGTATGACTAATGGATGCTTCATCTAAGCCACTGCCTACTGAATTTACTTGGAAAAAATCCTTGTGAATTCAGTCAGGATTGGCTGAACAGCTTTGCCTGAAACTGGCTGTGTTTTTTTTCTGTTTGGTTTTGTTGGGTTTGTATTGTTTGGGGATTTGATCTGAGCATTCAAATTCCCATTCAAGTTTTATCAAGCTTGGTGCCCAAACATAGGAGTTGATACCTAATTCTCATCATTCACCTGAGGAGAGTTTCAGTGTTAAGCCAGAGAACACTGGTGCTCTACATCTACTCTTTAGAAAATCTTAATCAAAAGATTACTCTTTAAAGGCAGCCAGTGTTGCAGGAGCCTTGGTCTCCTTAAGTACATATATCTAGCTGGAGTACAAACTTAAAAGTTTAAGATGTTAACCTTAGCTTTACACTATAGATACTGTTCTACAAACGTTGATAATGTAATGCACAGTTTTCTTAAAATGAGGAAGGGATGAAGGAAACAACTTTTGGGCTTAAACACAGTAGCACAAGTAAAACACAAAAGCATCTTTTCTCAAAACCAAGAAAGGCTTAAGTTAAGTCCTTCTGAATAATCTTGACACATTTGTACCACACTGGTTTGTGAAGTACTTTATGTGCTTATCCCTACACAGGTGTTAGTTAATTATATACCTAATTATTCGCTTTCAAGTTTAGTGGTGCCCAAACACGTCTCAAATGTTGCCGTGAATCATGGCCTAAGTGCATAACCTCAGCAATCTACTTTTGGCCAGTCATTATATGCAGACTGTAAAGACTTAACATGTCTAACTAGTACATAATGAGCACAATCATCATTAAAACTTCTAAAGAAGGGCTCTCTGTATCTAACGTATTCAGAACTGACTGCTGGGTTTGGTGTTTTGTGTCTAGGGCTTTCAGTCTATTTCAAGTGAAAATATATAATTCCAGGCCACTCTTCCAATACATCACAGTCATTTTCTGCACTTTAGTTGTTTTTCTCTCCATTTTCCCCACAAAATAAAACATCATTACAGCAGGTTTAAAGTGCACTTTAGTGCCTGCAATCTTCCCATGCTATTCTTTAATATTTCATCATTAAATAGCAAAATAACCTGATATGATCCTAATTTAGTGCCAATTACACTGCATTGATCAAAGTGACCTTTTCATACTGGAGCACAAAAATCAATCCCGCTGCACAACAAATGTCAGGGGGATGAGAGCAACATATAATCTGTGACAATCAAAACATTACTTACAAATGAAATCACCAATGACCTGCATGCCAAGGCAATTTCTACATAATGTGCACTGGTTTTGTTTGCAGTTTTTGTTGGGATTTTTTTTGTTTTGTTTTGTTTTGTTTTGTTCCCCACTGTCTGCTGCCAGACATAGTTGTGCTATTTCAGTTTCACTGACAACACTGAAAATGGTTGAAGCTCTATGATTGATACCAAAACAACCACACAAAGTGACTGTAATCTGTAATGCATCTTTAATATTCAGTGAAGTGTGGTTTTCTGTGGACCCAACGGTCAGAGTGACTTCCAACAATGCTCCCACACTGAAGTTTGATGATAACCCAAAATTGACTAGGTCAGCCAGAAGCAGGGGAAACACAAACGACTGCTCAGAGATCCTCACTGTTCTGTCTTCATCCAGTGACTCACAAAACAAAGTTTGACCCAGATATAGGTCTGTAAAGTTAATGACAAAACTGCAGTGGCATTAACGGTGTCTGAACTCTCTATGTAAGGTTTAGTCTTCAAACAGGGAGATAATTGGCTGCACAGGCAATATTGTCTACCAGCTGTAGCTACAAAACACTGAAATATCTGTATCTGCAATTCATAACAGAAAATTTACTTTAGGTCAATTTTCAGGGTAACTTCAACTTGCTTTGTGTTCTGTTCATAATCAATAAGGGATGATCTCTCCATTGAAAATAAACTTACCCACACCCAACAAGGTTTAAATTGGTTCATAAATCTGCAATTCATGAATCAAAGCTACAAAAAATGTAGTTAATGTTTAAATCCACACTTTTCAGCCATTCCTCTTTTGTGAGCATGTCACAACACAAGGAGATCTGAAACTGTATTTAAACTGTTTGGGTCTTCAAACACGTAAACAGTTGGGGTCTCAGGGTCTCCAAACATGTAGACTTTCAGCATGTAAACTGCTGAGGTCTTCAAGCATTTAGCCCTACAGAAACAGCTGGGACTCTGCAAGATGAAAATCCATCTCCTCCAGTACTTGAATAAGACTTAGAGGATTTCAGAGTTGAAATCTGCCAGTAGCAGCTTGTGAGGTCTTGGACAAGGAATTTAATCCTTTTGTGTATAGGTTGCTTTCCTGTAAAATAGAGATGGCATTTATAATTCACTCTTGGCTTTTTTTGTCTTTTTAGATCTCAGCTGCATGATCCTGGATGATAACTTAATGAGCAGAGACTAGTTTTCACATAGCTGTGCCATGGCCTTATTCAAGATAAGGAATGGTTTTGAAACACATTCAGTTCAGATTCCTTGAAGATGTTTCGCCTTATTTTGCAAATATGCATAAAGGATTATGTCCCAAGAATTGAGGTAATTCCCCAGGGTTGTTTTTTTTTGTTTGTTTGTTTTGTTTTGTTTTGTTCTGTAGTCTGTTCCCTAGAGAGAAAGTGTTGTCATTTAAATAATTTATCCATAAGAAAAATCTCCAAGGCCTGGATAATTTTCCCTGCTCATGCACACTAATCTGCTAATCAACCAAAAATGAGAGAGCATGGGAAAACCTAACTCTTAATATGGGTCTCAAAAGTGCTTGTTCTTCCAGATGCTTTAAGTTCAGATCCAAAATAGACAAAAAAATAATTAGGGAGAGAGATTCTCAGGGTTTTATCATCTCTAGTACTGTTCTGGGGGTCACAAAATGTTTCCTTTTATAGCATTTCACTGGTAATGAGACTGTACAGTTTCAGATAGGAACATCTAAAAAAGAAAAGCTAACTATCCTTTCTACCTCATAGGTGAATGAAACCTTTGGTGCAGGACTTGAGAGCCTCGGAGGCCTCTGCATCAATGTTAGAGAGCCCTTTTGGGCCCTAAAGAAAAAAGATGCAATTTGGGGTCTTTCATATAGATTTGCAATTTTTTTCCTTGCTAACTTTCAATAGTATCTGTTAGCGACACAGTACGTGTTTCACTTACCAAGCTGATTAAACTACAGTTCTTTCTCTTGGCCATATAACAAGAAGATCTCTCTTCCTAGAAATTCCATTAGCAATCATGATTTATGACTGACACTTCCACAACTCTGTGTGTAGCCCTGGTAAGAACTAAATAATATTCAAGACCTGGTTATGAACCAAATCCAATTCATTTCACGCTGATGCAGAATTAGTTTCAGACTAATGTAAAGGAGCAGTATGGGCAGACTGTTAAGGTGACTCCCTTATTTTTAGCATGTTCTCTAGTGCAATTTGCAGCTTAACAGCTTCACTATAAATGATGTGATTAAGTTTTATACATTTCTGTATATCTGATGTATTTACCCAAATGTAGCTGTCGTTTTGTATACTGTTTCAGATGTTTAGATCTGAATCAATTGTTTGGAGTAATCACAATTTCCAAAGACAATATAATTTTTTTTTTCAGTGTTAAGCTCTAATACAAACATGAACTAACAAAGTAAAGATGAGTATATAGATCTGAACAAAACCAATTTTTCCATCACTGTATGAAAATTGTAAAGTATATTGACCATTTAAGAATCAATTGAACAGATTCATTAATTCATCATTTCTGGCAGATATAATCAATTCAATATTTTGCACCACTACATTCAAAATATTGGTTCAAAATAGCTGCCCCAACCCAACTTCTAGCATGTCCAGCTCACTCTTTAAACCCAAGAATTTTACTTTCTTTCAGCAATTACCCTGAGCCATGAGTGCAAATGGGAGACGATTTATCTTCTTTAATGAAAACTAATCACTGTTGTGACTGATTCTGGCATTTTAATAATAGATACTTTATTACATTAAAGAATTATAAATAGGCATATACTTCATAATGGACCATATAGAGCTCAGTATAAAAATGCATAATATTTACTGAATAAAACAAAATGGGGCTTTGAGCAACGTGGTCCAGTGGGAGGTGTCCCTGCTGATTGCAGGGGGTTTGGAACTAGATTATCTTTAAGGTCCATTCCAATTTAAACCGTTCTATAATCCTATGATTCTATGAAGTACATAAATATATGTATATTTATAATTATGTCTTAATTTAAGGCCTAAAATATGGAAAGTAGGTGTCTCAGGTGTCTCAGGTACAAAGAGCCTTTCATTCCATAGTAAAATATAAGCAAAAGTGCATAAAAAAGCAGAAAATCTGTAGGTTTGACCTATCAATATTCAGTCCAGCTTATCCTGATGTCTTGGCTCTTCTTTAACTTGCTTCTAACCAGACTTGGCCAATATGTGCAAAATGGTTACTCTACACTAAAACATATAGCAAACTGTAAATTTAGATTACAGGTCTAATTCTGAAGTCAGAGAAATGAAAAATGAAAAGCTGAAAAGAAAGAATGCATCAAGTAGTAACTCTTTAAATGACAGGAAGCCAATAAGTTTGGGGTTTTCTATATTAAATTAACATACATGACCCTTACACTTTAATACATTATGTAGCCTACTTGAACATTCAGCAAAGATTTGAAATATTTAAGCTGTAGATTGCCAGGGTTGCATTCCACTGTCTTGGACAATACGTTACCACTGAGCTGGGTAATTCTATCTCTAAAGCTTTTATTTTTTAACATAAGAGGTACTTAAAATTATTAAGTTTCTATTGATTCTGAATGCCACAATTTCTATGAACATCTGATATCTTTGTTATCTGTATTCTTCTAAATCTATACATCCAAATTGCATTCTGAAATTTAATCCTCAGACACTACCGAAAACTAATCTTTTGTCTACTCTGGTTATAAATCATACCTTATTAGAGAAAATCAAATTTTCTGCGATCCCAGAACAGAAAATTATTAACTTAATTCTTTACAAATTGCACAGGAGATAATATCCAATAATCCATTAAGAACACTTTAATCAATGTCTATCGCTGTAATGTAAAGCACACTGATAAGAGTATGCATATTGCTGATTAAGAGTACTGCCATAGCAGTTCTTTTTAAGAAGAACTTGAAATTAATAGATTGCTGACGTATCAAACAACTAATTTAATTAAAAAGGAACAACAAAGGTATTTTGCATGCACAAAAATCTGAATAAAAATATATTAGCACCCACAAGTTTTAAAGTAAAATAAAGTAATATCTCACATGTAATTACAGAAACTAATTTCACTTAAATAGGTATATAAAAGTTTACAGTTCATTTGGCCCAATGTAAATATTGTGTACTTCAGTGGAAAGATTCTTACTAATTTCATTAGGCTTTATGGAAGACCTTTGCAGTTTAGTATTACATCTTCCCTTAAAAAAAACCACACACATATAGCGTTTTATAAACAAAGAATAGTTTTCACAGGAAATTAATAGGACTTGTCACACTTATACTCGCACTTGAAGCATGTCTTCAATGAGTTTGCTGCATGTATATTTATGCATTAGTAAATCCTAACTGACCTGGATCAGATTAAGTGATTACAGTATGCAATTCAACAAATTCCAGAAACATGTTTCAAGTCCCAGAGTCACTCACGTGCTGTTCAACTGTTTATGCACTGTAAAAAATTTCTCTATAACAAGCATGCAGAAGAAAACTTCTTATCAAAAGGATAAGCAGTTTTGTGTGTCTTCTGCTAAACTGAACCTCCCAGTCTCTCTCGTATCCTAGCATATGTTCTAAATCATAGAATCGTAGAACGGTTTGGGTTGGACAGTATCTTAAGATCATCTAGTTCCAACCTCGTGCTATAGACAGGGATGCCTCACACTAGACCATGTGATCCAAGGCTCTGTCCAACCTGGCCTTGAACACTGCCAGGGATAGAGCATTTACCTCTTTTTTCGGCAGCCTGTTCCAGTGCCTCACCACCCTCACAGTAAAGAAATTCTTCTTTATATCTAGCCTGAATTTCCCATGGTTAAGTTAAAACCCATTGTCCTATCCAGTACAGTCCCTGATGAAGAGCCACTCTCCAGCATCCTTGTAGGTGCCCTTCAGATATTGAAAGGCTGCTATGAGGTCTCCATGCAGCCTTCTGTTCTCCAGGCTGAACAGCCCCAATTTTCTCAACCTGTCTTCATATGGGAGGTGCTCTAGCCCCATTATCATCCTCATGGCCCTCCTCTGGACTTCCTCCAACAGCTCCATGTAAATAGTTCCTTAAGTTCCTGATGAACTACAAGTAATTCAGAAAGGAGAATGTCTTGAATATTTTCTATCTAGATAATTTTTAAAGCTCTAAAATAATTCTTCTCTGCTATGAGATGCCCCTTGTTCAGGAAATTAGTGTTCCTGGGCACAAGAAACCACACTTCCTTGGTAAAGGCAAAAAAATGTTAATTATATTAAATAAAGTCATTTCCTCCTTTCAAGACAAAGGGATGGTACCTAAAAAATTCTCCTTTTCAGTCATACACAGTCTTCTCCATACTGAACAGAGCAAGCTATTTATTCTAGGAGTTCTATTTGTTTAAGAAAATAGGTCTAAATTGATTAAACTAATCATTTTATTCTAACTGCTCTTTTTAAAGACAACTGCTGATTGCATGCCCCTTTTGTAGCTGTAGCTGAGCCTGAGATGGTACAAAATAACCATCTTGCCAGTTGTCACAACTATTTGCTCATTCTTTAATTAAACATAATATATAAAACCGTATAATTTACATCTAATTGGGAAACATCTTTAGTCAGAATACAGCATAGTCTGATGGCGTAAGCAGAGACTTGAGTGTCAACAGGTCCTGAGCTATGGTCTGACTGTACTGGAGAATCATGGCTGTCCTCGCTAAGAGTACTTAATCTTCAGGTTTAAGAACCTCATGTACTTACAGAGGATAATTTCAGTTAACCATTGACTTCATAAGTGTGCTCTGAGAGTTGGTTAATGTCTGTGTAGTGCAGACCTTAAAATAAAATAAAAATTTAGCATGGACCTGTAGGAGCAACATGCTGTGATAACAGCAAGGTTACGGTACGGATGGCCTTTAGATAAAGTGGAAGAAGGCGTTTTGCTGCAGACTTGTCTTGAAAAAACACACCAAACAATAAAAGACCGATGTTTCAGGTGTTCTGGCGGTGTGATTAGCCACTTAGTTCAGTTTTGCTGAGGAGGTGAATTGTAAACGTAATGATCAAACTCAATGAAATAACAGTAGTAAGTTTAACCCAAAAGAGCGTGGGAATCACTCAAATATCAAAACTATGCTTGGTGGAGGAGAGGCATGGGGTTGAAGAGTCCTCGCCACACTGGCTGAACACAGATAAAAGAGTGTTAACTGAATCTCTATCAGCTCTTATACAGGTTCACAGCCAATTCAGAAACATTTATTTTAATTGAATGTTGGTGGGGCTGCTTTATTAAATTCTTTCTGTAAACATCTTCACAGCAAGATTCACCATCACTATTTGACAAAATCTGGCATTGGTAATTATACAGATGAATGAAAACTCTGATGTCCCTCCCTCATTTATGTTTCAAAGTAAACTGCAAGTATGAAGGAAAACTGGTGATTCAGTATAGATCATCAGCTACTGTACTCTAACATTCTCTGTATGTATGGCAATTCTGCTCTTTTTAGTTTTGGTTTTGTTTTTGCTTTAACGGACATATTAAATATATACATAAAACCAGCACATATGTTATTCAGTGTAGCTGAATAATAATTTTTTTACAAAAGGCATCAGCTTTTGCATAAGCAGGAATCGGATGCTAATGAGTCATTATGTAGTGCAACAAGCCAAACTTTTTATTTAGATATCCAGTGTACTTTCAAAACTTTATATTATTATGAAATCTCAAACTGCTTCTTAAAGTGTCTCTTTTTTCCTCAGAAAGACTCCAAAGGAGGAAACTTTGGAAGCAAAGGAACAATCTATTATTATTCATGATCTGGTATACCTATTACCAGCAGTGCACTTAACCGAACAGGCCAGCATCCATGCTGCAGTCTAAGTTAATCTCTTGCCTTCCTGATTGAGAGCTCTTTTTCTCAAACAAAGGAAAAAGCATTAAGGTAAAGTATGCCCAAAGGTCCTTTTATTGCATACAAAAATTAACCAGGACCCTTTTTCTCACACATGGGAATACACATGCTGTTAAATTTAAGACAATGAAAATGACTGCTTGTGTACTGACAGGGAAGTGGCACCTGTATTTTGGGGATAATATCTTTCTCATTGTTAGAATAAAGCTTTATCAGCCATGAAATTTTTAGATTTTTCTCTTTTTTTGACACAATATACATCATGGTTTGCACATGCTTTATGTTTTGGTCTCCAGGCACACTCTTTCCAGGGAAATTTTCTGCAGCTAAAGAGAATTTGTCACAATCTGGTAAATTTACAGAGCAAACCTCTCTTATGCACAAGTGTTTTACAAGCTAGACAGTTCACTGATATCCAGAGGGAATGCGGAAGTGGCACAGGAATGGAATCTTCTCCATACACCGTGCCCTGCCCACTGAAAATCAAACATTAACAAAAGCACAGTGTAATGTTAGGCAATTAACAGACCTCTGCACCCTGCAGCTTGATCCTTTATTATCCTGCATGCCATAGTGTGAATCAAACCCATTACTAACTCAAGTACATGTGCCAGTATTACACATCGCCAAGCCTCAATTCACTAGAAGTTGAAGAAATGTCTAGTTACCAAAAGTTTCAAGTTACCAAGCCAACACGTCGGTCTCCTTTGAATAGGTCACCAGGCATTTGAGAATACAGGAATGCTGGAACACCCAAAAATTAGCATTCTTGAGGAGATATGTAACACATAATAGACAGAAACAGTAACCTGAAAATGAATTAGAAAGAAAACACAAGGACAAACCCTCTTGTTCAAGTTATGACCATCATGGGCTTGAATGCCAGGTTTTGACTAGTACTGCATTAAGAAACACTCTTCACAATCTGCCCTTGTTCCCAGGATGTCTCATTTCCAGCTCATACCCTGTGATCAGCTGATTTCTTCCATTTAATCCCTGAAAAAAAACCCATCACAAAAAAGTAATGAATGCACTCGTAGTTGGATTTTATGCCTTTCACTGCAGACTATTTGGCATCTTTTGGGGACAGTTTTCCCTGTCTTCTAAACTGTCTCCTTGCAGCTGGGTTCCTCACAAAAGTGCTTAGTGAGGGGGTGGGGAGAGAGAAGCCATGTGCAGCTCAGGCTGCATCCCTATTTGCTGACACTCCTTGCAGCATGGCAATTCAGGTAACCATGCAAGGTGGTGATTATTTTTGCTGTCTTCTGCATCTACAAGTAACTTCATCATTACCGCAACACTTCAATAACACAAATATTTGGAACCTGTGATTTATCTCCCCACTACTTGATAGGGCAAAATCAAGAGGAAAATCCAAGACCTCCAGAAATAAAATATAAAAATAACAAAAATAACAGAAGATTTCAGGTTTCCTTCTACTTGTGTGACTCTTCAGGTTTACATGCTATCCCTTTAGTTTTCCTCTGTGGCTAAAAGTGATACATATTCACTACTCGCAAAAGTTTTAAGTTAAAGTTCGTTCCTATTTATTGATTTCTGAAGTAAAATTTTGAGAAAAAAGCCAAGCATTATTAAATTCACACTTAAAAAAAAAAATCAGAACCACTGATTATTTATTTTTATTCCAGCACAAGTTTTATATGAAACTGCCCTTTTGTTGATAGATAAATATATAGTTTTTCATTATATTTCATACACACATTATCAGATTTGACTAAGAATTTTCAAATTAAATTGATCCATCACACTCAGATCTTTTTAGTACATGGCTATTTTGACACCTCTTCATTCAAAAAAGATTTGCAGCTTCAGAATAGAAATCCTGGTGAGGTGAAAATACACCTTCATCAACACCAAGCAAACAACAGACAAGCAGAAAGATCCTGTGGGTTTCACCTTGGAGACTTGGCTTCAAGTCCAGATTTGCAGAAGTCAAACAAGCAATGAGAATCTAATTTCATGTAAGTGTCTAAGCCCCATATCCAACAAAAGAGTGAATTTTTCTCTTCCTATAAAAAAGCTTGCCCCTAGACACTTCTGAAGTGCAAAAAAAGGTATTTAAGTAGTTCAAAAACATGTATGATTTCCTTGTAAAATCAAAACATAAAACTTCCAGAACAATGAAATTTTACAAGTTTCTGATCCAAAATATTAAAGTTAATTGATTAATTCATATATTTCTCAAAGCAGTATGGATTTCAGTAGTGCAGTTGCTGTTCTTTCTGGGTTGTTCCTAGAAGTAAAGGTAGAATTACTAACCACTGTGATGATGGAGAGTGGAAAATGTTGTTACAGACAACATGTAATAAAGTCACTGTTTTGCAGTAACCTTTACCTTTTGGAACTTAGAAATCATTATGAAAATCTTCATTATGCTGCTGTGGTCTCAAAGCCCAAAGAGTTCCATAAAATTGTGGGGTTTAAGTATCTGGTTGTGCTGGGAGTCTTAGTATTGCAAACATCTACATTTCTTTAAATCTAAAAATTTAATGGAAAGAAAATAAATAAATAAGAAGCTACTTCTTCTCAGCCATTCAAATCAAGTTTCAACCAGACTACTGAGAAATAAGAATGGAAAGCAGTAAGAAATGGAATTCAAATGTGATGAGTCAGAATAGTTTTCAATGAATCAATGATATACAGTTTTGTGACTTTAAGCTATGTGAATAACATCATCATTAGCATCAGCATCTGGCTACAGGTGAGTCAGTGGAACCATGCCGGTTGATGGCAGGTGATGATATGAATTCACTGATCTAATAAAACTACAGCTTTGTATTCTTAAAAATCAGTTATTGAATGTGGACCAAAGCCAAGTCCATAATGTTTATATAGAAACATTAGGGAGCTCAGAGGACAAACACACCTTAATGTGAAAATCTTTTTTCAGCCTGCACTTTGTAATTAAGCACTGGTGGTCGCCAGGCACTACACATTTCCTTTAGATCTAACACAGTAGTAAGCCCAAGTGTAGCAATCTGAGGCAAGTAATGCAGAATGATACATTGAGAATAATGCAGAGTGGATAAAAAAACCTTGAATTGCTTCACATCAACTTTACAACCTGTAGTGAAAAAGAAGCATCCTGCTCCAAGCCACCCTTTCCCGAAGGGGTGGCTGATGGGCCCCATCCCTGCCTGTCTGCTCCCGCCGGCGCACCTGCCGGCTGTGCTGGCCAGGTCCAGCTGACGTGCCTGCTGCCCGCCAAGTAGCCGGGATCAGGGGAATTAGTTCTGCTTGCCTTGGGAGGCCAGCCCAGCCGCCGCGGTTTCTATTCAAACTCCCCTCCACCACTCAAGCTCAACTGGAACCATTTAGTACCCGCATTGTTCTGCAGTTTTTATTTGTTTCCTTCCACTCAAGCACATGTTAAAATAGGCGACCCCCCAGCAGTCTTTTTTTTTTCCCCCTTTTCACATGACTAAGCGATTATCTTCTTCCTAATCAAAGAGACAGATGAAAAGAGTTTATTAATAAAAGTTCCCCTTCAGGAAGATTGGAAATGAATGATTAGTAAAATACACCCAATTTTACTCATAGACCCCCCTCATAGAGAGGCATCTGTGAAGGGTAGGGATGCCAGAATAGTGGTGGGGACTCAGGCATCTGGAAGCTGTTTGCGATATGGATTAGAAGTCAGGCTGCACACAGATACTGCCTCCAGTCACAAAAGCTTGCTCTGTGGAGGGGAAAAAAATATGCTGCTTGTTTACAGTGCTACTTTTTCCCTTTGCTTGTTATCTGTTTTATTTCTTCCCTCACTCCCGTCTCCCTGCACCATTCATGTGCAATTATGTCTGCACAGATACGCCAGCTGGTGGGGCTTGTTAACCATACCCACCATGCCGGCATCTAGGAAAAGGGAAGAAGGAGCTGGGAGCTGGGCAAACAACACCTCATTGTGCTAGGGACCGGGGTATTATCTGCTCCCTGTTGCCAGGGCCCACTGATCAAACTGGGGAAAACAACCCCAGCACTTGGGAGAGCAGACCAAAGATATGCATGTCTTGTACTGTATCCACCAGCATATTTATAAAGCAGGCAAATCACAGACAAAAAACCTCAAAGGGAGTTCAATAAAGAAAAGATCTGAAACTTTCAGTGAATTTAAAAACAGTGGTATTTTCCACACAGATCTGGTTTTAGTGGCATGAGTTTAAGATGGTCATATTATTTACAAATGTTCAAACCAGACCATCAAAAAATTCTAATATGAAATCTGAAAACCATTCTAGTGAATAATTCTATCATGCTTGTCTTACAAAAGAAATATTAATCACACTCAGAGATACTACTTTTAAACCTTTATAATGATAAGCTTTCTAATGATTACATAGCTTCCTACCTGGTAAGACAAATATTTAGGCTCAAAATCAAATAGATAAAGTATAAGATAATGCTACTTAAATTCTGCTTGCATACATTAGGAGCTGCATTAAGACAGTAACCCTCCTGACTGTGAGTGGGCAGAGGATCAGTGCTTTAGACCTTCAGTTCATCCAGTTCCTCTAGACTCAAGAAATAAAATCAAACCACTGAAGCACTTCATAAAAATGTCTAAGGGATTTTTTAAAAACACAACTATTGTTTTTAACTCAGTTGCTTTCAAATGCAGATTCACATGCTATGTTCCTAAGAGGAAAAAATATTCAAAAATATTCTTCCCTCTCATGTCTTCATTTGGAAGAAAACGCATTCTGAAGCAAGAGGTTTTCTTTAACACATTTTTTAGCGGCGATGTAATCAGGCATTAAGCTGCATCTCAAATTCCACTTTTTCTGGGAATGTTTCTAGAAAAAATTAATTTAGGAGGCGAAGGAAAATATTTTTGAGGCAAACAGATTTTTGTGCAAGAATCCTTCTGAAACTGTCAGCACTTACGATTATTAGAGAAAGCAAAAAGGAAAATTAACTGGAAGGCAGTACCTCAAAATCATTGAAACATCTCCATATAATTACAGTTACAGGAGCAATATGGTAGGACTGTACTGTTGCTATTGCAGTAAATAAAGCAGGTTATTACAGTAAATCCAAAATTATTAGATTTAAATTCATGACATTGGATATTCATTTTAGACCTACTGGCTTGTATTAGATACATATTTTAAGCCTCTTAAATGCTTATACATTAGGTTTACAGGGAATCTCTTCTTTTAGAGAAAGGACTGCTGAAAAATCATACCTTGTAAACAACATTCTTAATGTCATTTCTGTATGTCGCTTTACAGGAAAAAAAAAATAGACGTTTGTTTTCTAAGAACATGATGAACAAGTCCAGTCTTGCACAGGTTTCCTTAGGATGGGTTTAAGAGGATCCCATGACACAGGAGTAGAGTGGATTTCGCTGATCGCTCCTCATTAGTGCCAGCAAAGTTTTTATTTAGAACACTCTTTAAAAAGTAGTATTAGTTTTGCTTATAACAGTCTTCTGTGGCAATATATATCTACTTACGGAAGCCTTTTTGAAACAGAATATCACAACACATTTAAACATATAAAACATGTCTAAAAACATGAAATACTTTTCTCTGTATACGAAGTGTCTGTTATAGATGCAATACATTATGTTGAACCCTTCCAGATACAGTCATTGTGTATGCTATTTCTTAACAGAAAGTAGCTACAGTAGTACAAACTCCCTTTCTTTGTTTGCAAGAGGCAAAGTTAAGCCTGTCCTTAAATTGGAACTAGGATGAAATAATGCACAACTAGTGCCATATTTTCAAATTGCTATAACTATGGAAAGTTTCATAGTTGAAATGAAAAAGAAAACATTTTCTCAGTAGGTTGCTGTTCAGCTTCCTGTGAAGAAGTCCTAAGGGAAGGGAGAAAAGGCTGCGTTTTGCCGTGGTGCTTGTTCAGTGCTGTTAACTTCACAATGTCTCCGTTCCAGACAGAGCGCAGGTCAAATAATGACAATTTTGCAAACATAAAATCTATAACAATATTCATGATTGTTCAGGCATCTCTGACAATCTCACCTTCATTAAGCCTTCTCTGTATTCAAAACATACACCAAGGGGATTTCCATGAACACAATTTTTGAAAGAACAATTTATAACTGAGGAACCAGCGCTTTTTTTTAATGAGAGAGCTGTATCTACAAGAAAACCCAACCAACCAAACAAACAAAAATAAAAACAAACAAACAAACAAAAATAAAAACAGTGGTTGAAGCCTCTGGATAACATCAGGAGGATAACATCAACTTTCACATCAAAAATCAGTTTAGATTCAGTCTTTGTGGTTTTTTACAGGTAAAATAGAAATTTTCTAGGATGGGATGCATTTTTGAATGGAACACTCACTTTACAGTTCTTGTGTTTAGTAAGTCATATCGGTTTATGCCAAGAAAAACATTTTCAGAATTGTACCAAGAAAATCACTTTTAGAAGTGATTTATATTAGCTGAAAAATATTTCTTGTTCTTTGGAGCCATCTAGCTAAGGCATTTACAGAATATGGAATATAAGAAATATCTTATATTTTCTTTAAGCAGAAGTAACAATTTGATATGGTAAAAATATTTTTGTACATTTTTTGTTCTCTTTAATTCTTTGGTGCTTAGTTTAGACATACTATGTAATTTGGGCTCATGCAGTTACGTACATGTGTTTAGAGATACAGACTTAAATGCATGATTGCCATATAGCCATATGCAATACGTTCATATAATTTTTGACATGCTCCCAAAAAGCTGATTTTGTGTATTTATGTAGTAGATGGAGTATTTGTTTGCATTTTCCCTTCTTTAAAACAAAGACTCTATGACTTTGTCAAACTGTTCTTAAAGGGTAACATGTAAATATCCCTTGGAAATGCACATGGAAATCTGTTCTTATGGCCTTTAAAAAAAAAATAAAAAAAAACCAAACCAAAACAAACCTAAGCAGGATTAATGTGCCTCGTTAAACACATACATTTTATAGCAAAAAAGTTCATTAAAAAAATACAGCCTCTGCTTCTTTAACTATTACCATAATGTCATTCATATTTCCACAAAACTAAGAAACTGGTTTTCCTTCTTCCATTAGATAGAAAAGTTTTATATGTTTGCTGAATTTCTTTAACCAAATTCAGAAGGAAGGAAATTAATCAATCCAAGAGTGAAAAAGTTTTTGAAAGGAAGTTTGACATCCAGACATACTGAGGTGTTTATGTGTGTGCATGTATGTGTACGATGCATGCACATATGTACCTGTACCTGCGCACCATACATACAACAATTTCATTTCAGGTATTTCTTGACACAGTTTTTCTGGAACACTGCAGTTTCTGTTCTCAGCGAGTATGAATGAAGATCTTTAAAGAGGTACATGTTTTACTGTTGTGTGGTTGGCCTGCATCCACCATTCTGACTATCCCTTCAGTAAACCATTCGCTTTAAGATACACCTTAGTTATTCCAGTTCTGGAGTTACAGTTCTTCTTTCATGATGGTCTGTCTACCTACCTCCACCTGTGAATAAAACCAACAGTTCCAAAGGAGAAGGGGAGCAGCACAGGTATTTCATGTGGTTAAGATCTTTTGACAGGGAGTTGATTAGTAATCCAGTAACATCTTATTCCCTTTCAGCTGTGCAGGACCCAAAATAAATTTGCCCTATTTCTCTTAAATATCTGTATAAAAGGAAACATGGACTACTTCCATAATGTGCCAATCTCCTGGCTAAAAAAAATTGAATAAATTATAATCCATGCTCTTATTTCCTTAATAAGTCTTGTTCAAAATTGATTGCTGTTAGTATGTAATCTAACAGTTTTCTGTTTTCAAGAATGGTGGTAAAGGAGACAAACCCTTAAGATTTTTTCCTCTCCTCTTCCTATGGTCATAAGGACAAAACTCCTTTTATTGACTACCAGCACTATGGCTCTTGCATTGTACCTGCTTCTATTGCCTTCACATTCGCTAGCATATCCTGAGTGCTTTGCCATTTAAAGTGAAACTGAAGTGATAAGATCTCTTTTTTTGGTACTTTTCTCTCTATATCCCCACACAGTGCTATTTATCAAAATCTCTTGACTTGCTCAAAGTGACATTAATCTCTCAAGTCGGGGTAAAAAAAAAAAAGATAATTTTCTATGGGAAGAATAGATTATTCTCCTTTTCCTCTGTAGTCCAAAACATAACACTATTATGGTGTCTGTGGTTAGCTGTCTGTACTTGTCAAGGTATACAATTTTGAACATCTTTAACTATGCATTTCTTGGATTAGACTTTTTATTTTTGGGACAACAACCATTTCCTAGACTCTGACATTTTTCCCACATTATTATACTCTTAATCTAATTTTAAGACAAAAATCAGCAAACAGCAGTGTGGTTTTGCTTGTCTACAATATTTCTCCTAGTGAAAAATTCCCAAATGAAATTCCAGTGAAAACTGTCAAGAAAAAGGAAGATTACAGGACAAACAGAAGCATTTTATTCATTTCAGCTTGAACCAGTGGGAACCTTTTCACTATCATCAGTGTGGATGCCTTCTGAGAATCTCTTTCCTGATGAAGAGTCAAGACCATGTATTGATACCATTTATTGTTATTTTTCATCTGGAAATGTTATTTTTGTTTATTGTTATTTTTCATCAGAGTGATGGGCTCTACAGCACCTCGCACTCCCGCCCCCTGACCCGACCTCATTCACCCCTTCCTCTGAACCCACTGCTGGCCCCATATCCATGTGGGGTTTCATCCTGATGCATGGGGCAGAGGGGCTGGCTGTTGTGATGCCACGGTGTCACTTGGGCTGGGTGACAGCCAGTTCTCCGCAGACAGCGCTGTCAGAGAATCACAGACTTCCACATGTACAAGTGAAATTAACTTCTGTTAGTCTGACATTTTCCACAATCAATACTCACAAGGTCCTTGTCTCTGGGATCAAAATTCATAAATCAAAAGCAGAAAGCATGAAATAAGGTATTTGATAAATCCATTAACTGAAGTGGAAGTGTACTTCTGTCGCACTGTTTAAAGACTACAGTAGAGCTGGCAAAAGGAGGGAAAATCTAACAAACATATGAAGTGAAGTGCTGGCTTGTGCTTGTTTGAATACACGGCTCAATCTCACCAGCCGAAGGACTTTATGCGTAGGCAGCAGACAAGTTGGCTTCCCTGGACTCCGCACTGCACATGCTGCCTTCAGGAGGCAGAAAACCACCAACAAAACATTTTCTAATGAACAATCCTCCCACTCTTATAATTCTTATTAAACTCAAGGTGAAATTAAGTTGTAATAAGTTCTTATATTATAATATGAAGTCCTCTCTCTCTGCAAGTCAGTGGAGTTTGAACACAAGGCCATATCCACACCTGGTGTCATCTTTAAGTGACAGCAGCTCTCCAGCAGCTGAAAATGCATCCCGTGGTTTGCATACTTTTAAAAATTACTATTAAAAGATGTATCTGCATTTTTCAGCTGTGATTCATGATAAAGAACCAGTGGCAGACATTTACATTTGAACAAAGAACTACTTTGTAAAGAATGTATCGTAACTGTTTTTGCTATGATTGAAAACAGCAATGCTTGCTTGATAACAAAACTGCCTAATGGCAAAACCTTGCATATATAATTTGAAACAAAAAGTAGCAGCAGACAAAATACTTTCATTAGACAATTTCTTTATATCACTTCAAATACCATCACAATATATTTTACTTCAAATGAGACAAAACACCTGATTTTCTGTATGACAATATCGTCTTTAAGCGTTGCCTCTAAATTCATGCTATCCATTAACTTCTTATTTTATAATTTCTAAAATTATGAAAAACATATTTTGAGAATATCTTATTCTATGTTCAGACACTGCCTATCAACAAATGGTTTGGTTTTGCTTTCCTCTAGTTACAAACTAGCCAATAATTACAGCAGAGTTTTTTTTCTATACAGATCTTCTGTCTTCTAAATCTGTCAATAGTTCTGATTTTTCAAGAATCTCAATGTACTGTAATAGATGAGAAAGCTAGTGTTGTTTCACTGTTATGTACATTCAACAAAATTTTTACCCTATCACTTAAAGAATTACATTTTCTTTTCTGCTCTGTATAATACAGATCCCCTTGGGAAAACCCCCATTAACAGGATAGAAGTCTGCGTTTACTTTTAGAGATAAAAACTATTGGACATGTCTAGCTTATCTGTCTAGGTGAAGAAAGATTTGTATTTATACTTACAGCATCACCCTTATCACAGAACCATTCTGAAACTATAAAGTTATTAATATTTAGGCTTCTGATATTTACTATTCTACAAAACATCTACATTAACTACAATTGCTTTTTTCATCATACAGAAAAGCTTAGGTGTAAGGTTTTTCCTAGCAAAACTTTTTCTAGTCTGGTTACAAGCAACATTTAACCCTATTTCTCAAATGCATCTTTTTCAGGAACCCTGCAATTCCTGACACTGTGTCTTCCCACAGCAAAAGCTGAGAAGCTACAGCAGTTACTCATCCTTTGAGCCTTCCCAAGCAACAAGACCCCCACCCTTTCAAACAGTCAATCGGATTCTTGGTTGCCTGGCTGACAGGTGCCTGGCAGAGTGAGCTTCCTGGGAAGCTGGAGAAGCAGAAAGCCAAATAATGCCATTTTTATTTTTCCCCAAAGTGTTCTGTCAGAAATATGCAGCTTTTCTCTTCAGGAAGGAAATCTATTTTCCATTCAGCTCTTCTCTGTAGCTGCTACAGAAGAAGGAATTTGATATTACTGAAAGCACTTTTGTTTACTAAAACACATACCTCAGTGAATCCATTCACAGCAGAATAAGAGAATTTACCTTGCTTAACACAGTCAGTATAGATGGGAACTTGGAAACATAACCTGAGGTTTCTGGATCTGGATCCAGGATTATTAATTGATCTACACCTCTCAAGAAGGGCAAAGACGTAATCGAAAACATAGTAGAAAGAGAAAACCATTCATAGCCTTCTCTTTATCTGCTCTCCCTGCCATAAAACTGACTTCTCAGTTTCCTAGTCAAACCAATATGAGAAAAAAATCCTTCCTTTTGATTATACTCCCCATCAGCATACAAGACAATTAAGTCTAGGGAACACAGTGCTTCAGTGTATAATTGATTTTCATAATATCTTCATGTCTATATCTCTGAAGAGCCACTTAGGAGAGTATATGAAAAACAACCACTCAGGAGCAATCTTATCACCTAACAAGCAGTGAAAATGTGGATGTGTTTCAACATTTAACTTTTAGTACTCACTGTTTTCAAAATATATGTAAAACTACAGTGACGGTTTAATTTTTACCAGAACTTCATCTTTCCACTGTTCATTTAATCCTCTATAAAACAGGGTGGTCTGTAAATTTTTAGGCCATGTTCTGTAGATAAAGAGATAATTCATTTCTGTTAACATTATCCAGTAAAACATGATAACATTCTTCAGGTATGGTATGTTAAACCCAGAAATCTTCCAATGGAAACTTACACTGGTCAGCAATGTTATGACTGGAAGAATAATATATATATACATATATATATATAAAAAAAAAAAAATTATTTTTTTTAAATTTAAGAACATGACCAGTCAAATCTTCTAAAAATGTATCTCATAAACTGTTTTTTCTTATTTCATATGCTTTTCATGCCCAGTGAAGAATCCTAGCTGTTGGTAAGTTGTACAAGTAAGCATCTACAAACCATGTATTTGCGAGCCTCTTGAGGTTTGTTCAATAAAACAGAGAATTCCTGCAACAGGAAAGATCACTTCAAAGATCTTGCACTATTGAAATATGAGAACTGACTGATTTAAGCTTCCCATTGTAATGTCCCATTTGTTAACAGAGGATCTTGTACTTTGAATTCAAAAAATAACTAAAACATCATGACAAGTGAAATGGGAATAATTTATTTTTTCTTTAAAGAAACCCAATAAACCCCACTGATAAACCTAGTAACAAGTTTTCATTACAAATGACTTAATTCTTTCTGCTGTTTTTGAACAAAATATTCTGTAGCTCTTTGAATCTAGTAATGAACGCTACTTCGTTCTAATAAGCTTTCTTTTAACTACTTCTAATAAGCTCTTATTTCTAATAAGCTAAAGTGCCCTTTTGTATTCGAAGGCACATTCAGTCATATGTACTGATTATGTATTCTGAATAAAACTTTACATAGCATTACAGTACTAAATCTGTTTAAATTATAACAGTTGTATAGTACTGAATAGTATTTCACCAGTACTAAACATATGCTTCCTACTGAATTCTATACTATAGTCACAAGAAAATCTCTGTTTGACAGTAGCAATCATTAATATCAAAGCACCTTCTTCTTTGGCTTGCATATTCTTGTATGGATTTCTCTATTGCATTGAAGATAAAAGTTAGACAAGACAGATGCTTATAGTCTATGTGGATGCTGAGACCTTTTACAAAGTCTCAGGAAAAGAGGAGAGACTTATTGTAAGCACAAGTGCAGAAGAGCTCCAGAGCATTTATCACTGAAAAGCATCAAGATTAATTAGGGGATGAGAAGATTCATGATGAAAGTTTGTCCCTCCATGTAATGCAGAGGGAGTCTCCCCTTAGTTCTGGAAGCTCAGAGATGAGAGAGTTTTCTTCCTTTCTGTTCTAGGCCCCTTTAATTAAATTTCCTACAAAAGATAAAGGTTTATGATTTGGAGCTGGGTTTTTGGTGTGTCTGCTGCTATAAAGAGAATAAGCTTAGATGGTATCCACCCATACTTCTGAGAATCTCCCTAATTTTCCTTTCTTATTCTTCACACATACTTTTTTGAGCAGCTTTATGCCTCCGTTATGCAGGAGAGAGGCTCCATATGTATCTCCTATCATTTCCCTCATGCTTCCAGCACCTTTCCTTGAGCAGTGTCATCTCAGTTACTGTGCTATCAGTCAGAGTAGACAAAGAGAACCAACATATAAAAATAGCTACCCTCTCTGAAGAGTGTTATAGTTCACTACTCTTAAATGTGGCTTAAATATGGCTTCCCTAAAATTAAAATGTAATGTGCTGGTTCTCACTTGGCAAGATATATGGGAAGCTACAAAAATAATCTTTCATTTCTATTTCACTGGACACAGCTGTTCTAAAAACACACAAGCAGATCAATAATACCTTTGCTATACTTTTGCTTTCTAACCTGAACAAATAAATAATGGTGAACCGTTATTTCAGCATCTGCAGTATTCCCTCTCCAAAGTGCAGGGTTTACATCATACCAAAACTGAGATATCTAATCATTTAGAGCAAGACTGCTTTCTTTTCCTGTAAGTATATAAATCATACTGCATTATGACTTATGAATTGTCTAGAGTTTCACAGAAGCATGTTAATATATTATGACTATAAGAGTTATTTAAATGTCCAATGTATAATAAAACAGACATCCCTTAATTTTACTTACTTTCTATGAATAGCTTTTCAAAAGCAAGGATGAAGGAAGACTTGCATCTTTGCACAACCAAAACAAAGCTGTAATTATAATACAGATCTTTGATGCATCACTGCTGTTTAATTATATTTTTTTCACATATACAGTTCACAGTTCTAGTGGTGATGAGAAACTACAAATTGGACATATCCTACTGTGCATAAAGGTGATATTCTAGTGGTTCTTGCCTCTTCCTTCTATCCCTAAATGAGTTGCTGACAAGTTTGATGGCAGACTATTAAAAGATTATAACAATAAAGTATTTTAAGCTAGCAACAACAAAGTAGATGGAATTTCGCAACCTAGATGTAGCTGTTGCAAGCATCTAAACTCATTACCTGTTCCAGCCTCAGGCTCAAGCAGAAAAAGAGAGGTTGGTAAAGCATGAGAATTGTTTGCAAACATTTTAAAGTACTCTGGTGCCATTCCTGAATGTGAATGGAAAGCTGTGAGAGAGCTAAGTGAGAGCTTTAACCCACCAGGTATCAATAGCCAGAAAGGAGCTGCTCTTTACCTGCTGACCTAACGTAAATTTGCAATGCCAGCAAAAAGCTTAGTCCCCCTCATGGCAACTTTCTACCCGTTTAATATCTACCACAAAAAGCCCTGCCTTTCCCTAGTAGAAACATTCGCATAGCCACACACCTGTTGGAAGTGGCTGGAGAAAGAGCAGGGTTTAATATGCATTGGTTACCTGATTCAGTTCCCCAAACTGAGACAGAAGTCTTTGCACAAAAACAGGGAGTGTGGGAGCAACCCAATATAGAAATGAGTTTTGGGAGCAAAGAGAAGAGGAACCTTCTGTGTTGGCAGATCTTCTGTCTGTATCTGCTAAAGGTGACCACAAAAACTATGATCTTGTTTGTTCTTTAAAAAGTGATTAGGTGGTATTCCTCCTCTTGACACTAATCCTGAGCCCTTCTTTACAGCTATGTGTTGCTTTGCAACTGCCATGATGGAGGTCTTGAGTGCCTATAGAGAGTGACAGAAGCTCACGCACAGGTTTTTGAGAGAGATCCTGCCTTTCACACATGGACATGGTGTAGCATAAGGCAGTTTTGAAATTCAGAAACAAGCTAAATCAAATGCATCTTACCTTACAAGGCCTTACTGCATATTAACTGAAGTCAAGATTTCAGAAAGAAATGGGAATAAAATTGTAGTTGCAAGTGAATCATTTAATTCACTTATCGATGTCTATGAGGTAAAGTGCACTTTTCTCACTATGCTTATCTTGATAACTATATGCTGACTTAATTTTTCTTTCTTTAGGTGCCCTAATGTTTTAAAGGCTTTTTCCAATCTGTGATTGAATATTTATTTCAGCTGCTACCCCATGAACCACCTGAACACATTTAAATGCTATCTACCACATAACACTGATTTCCTGCTAGGAGATGAGGGAACTGCAGCAGCTACACTGTGTTATTGTACCACAGTGGCAGGCTGCCAATATGTTCATTCACATTAGTAATTTCTGTCACTTGTGTAAAAGATGAACAATCATATGTTATTAGAATCAAATATTTTGATAAAATCTCAAATGTTTATCCAAGACAGTTGTATCATCTTTCTTGAATTTCTGTGGTAAAATATTCCTCTACCACACAAACCAGTAAAAAAATATAAACACAAAATAAATACCCATTTAAACTATACATTTACTTGCAAGCTTTTTTTCTATTTACTGTGTGGTAATTCATGGGATTTTTGAATGGGTGGATGACTGTTCTCCTAGTTAAGTCATGTCTTTTTCACAGAAACAGAAAAGTGCATCAAAACAGGAAACGTTTTGAGCTCAGACTGATGTAGATTTTTTAATAAAGTGACAACTTTCAGTTTCCTTGTAGACCTGCAACAATGCAATTGCCTAGAAAGGCTGCTATTGTTACAGCTACTATGTAGATAATGAATGAGTGTGACACAAGATAGTAGTGAAGTGGAAAACAAGGGGTTGTTGGCACAGTCCCCATGTTCTCTTTGCAGGACAATTAGAGACACTCTGGGTTGTCAAAACACTTTTCGAGATTTAGTGGCAAGTTTGAGGTAATCTACCCATGATTACTATTGGCAAAAGGTGAACTTGATTTTCTAAAAGTGTGTAAGTGTTTAAGCATAATTAGTTTAAAATAGCAAATATTATTTATATTTATTAGAATTTCATGACAAATAGATATAACAAATTAAATGTAAATAAGTTTTCTACCTGTGTCATTTCAAAGTTTTCCTTGTCTATACAGAGGAATTTAGACAGAACCTAAGCAAATTCTGCATATAATGGGCGTCTTGTAGGAAAAGTAAAGGGACTATACATCTGGGCACTGCTCTCCTGGATACTGCTGCACTATACCATCAGTACGTAGTGGCATACAGCATGCATGCCAATCCATCATTTATCACTTGAATCTCTCCTTTAAAGAAGCTGAGGCAGAGTACACTAAACTGTGCATACAGTTCTGAAGCACAACTCATTTGCACAATTATTTTATTGTTATGCATGCAGTTGCATATTAATTGGCTTTACACCTACACTGAGTAAACCTAGAAAACTTCACCACTCCATTCCCATTCAAATTCTTCATTTTTATCCCTACTGCCTTTAACAAATGCTGCTTTTATTATCAACCTAATCCTAAAGCTAAGAATAATTTGGTTTTCTAACAGAAAGCTTTATTTATCAGTCAAAAGCTATCTAAGCATCTAAGAACCCCACTGTATTTCTTAGTCTTCAGGCTGTGGATGCAAAGGTACTTTGAAGCATGATCTTCAGCTGGCAGCAGCAGCAGATCATCTCAGTGGCAACTCACGGGGACCTTGTTTAAGGGTGTCTTTTTGAAGCACAGCATGCATGCTGCCACTGCACCCATTTCCTTTCTGCAGAGTAAGCTTGCCACCGTATGGAAACCACATGGATTACTTAGTGGAGGTTGTGCTAACACTGATAGCGTAACTAGATTTTCTATCTCAATTGTAAGAAGTTCGATGGAAAAGAAAATACACACAACAACTGCAGGAGAGGAAATGTGGCTCTTTGTGAACCCTTCTTTGTACTTTAATACCAGCCTGAGCCGTCTGAATGGACTCAGCTCTGAATGGATATTAGCTAACCATTTTTATGTTAAGGACAATCAGCTTCGATTAGTGGTTTCAGTAAGTACACATGCTGAAAAGTCAAATGTGGAGACACATTTGGTGTTTGACTTTCCTTTTTTTTTTAATACTTGCACTAGAAGGACAGCTCCGACTCCAACTCTGGTGATACTGGTTAAATAACACCATTTTATTTAATGCCGTAACACCAGTTTGACAGAAGGGTAATCTAGTTTCAACTTTCTTTCTCTAGAGTGCTCAATATTTACACACAAACAGTTTAAGAAGTTGTTTGGCACTTGGAATTCAAATATATTACTTCTAGGGGCATGACACAAGAATTACAATCACAATTAATGGCATGTCAATACTTTTTAAAGAAAAATATTGATGTCCAATGGGTAATCAGGCACTTACTAGATACTATGATCATCTTTCAATGAATGCCATCCATCTAAACTGGGTACCCAAATTACACCAATGTTTTGGGGATGAAAGTGTGAGAAAAAATGTGGAATAGTGGTGAACTAGAACATGTGGAATAGTGGTGAACTAGAACATACGGAATAGGCAAACTACTATATCTTGCAGAAAATACCTTTAGGGAATGGTCTCATGTTTGGTAAAAATGGCAAAAATCCGGCTGGGTTTTCAAATGAGTTGGAGAGGGCAACTGTCCTATCCCTTTTTTTTTTTTTTTTTTGGTCCTGATAAATTTCCAAAATGAAAGAAACAGTTAAGATTTGTCAACTCAGTAGCCTATTTTCCTCATTATATATCAACCTGTAAAATGTAGCTATGTTGTCATATATAGCATAAACACATTTTCCTCTTCAGCATTCTTTAGTGTGATTTCAAAGCAGGTTTTGCTATCAAATTTTCACAAAGAATAGCACTTGATTAGATTTATCAAAATTTACTGGTTTGATTTATAACCAAAGATGGTTTGGCCTTTAAAAACCCGGTTCTCTGTCCAAAGCTTTCACTAACTGCTCATTCGTTTCTGTGTGCTTTTAAGCTCCAAAGCTTTTAAGTTATTAGCATAAAACAGTTCCTCCCGCAAAAGCAATGAACACTGTCGGTAGGTAGTACTGATAGTTAGGCCAATTAATAGAACAAGCTCTTCCACGTACCTATGACAGAGGGTTAAAAGCATCAGCTATCCACATACTCACTGTATCTTGCTGTGTATGTCAATATGCATGGTTCTATCTATATTCAAGTGAGGAAATATTGTGAATATAAAATTGAAACAGGAAATAGGAGATAGTGAATAATTATAATAGTGATAACAGTCATATTAAGCTCTGGTGACAGCAATCTTCACTTTTTAAACTAATAAGGATGGTGAAAAGACTTCTGAAAACTTTACTGCTTTCATGTTTTTTTAAGAATGAAACGTTGAATGAAATGATTCTGATATAAATGGTTTTCATCTGAAAACTACAAATCACTACCATGTATTTTTCTGTTACATTCTTGAAAATTATTTTCATCTTGGTCTAAAGACATTTCATGGAAAGATACCTGAAAATATCTTTTTTCTTTTCCCATAAATTTCCCATCACTGAAAAAAAACACCAAACCCTTCTTCCTTCCTTAAAAGATTTCTTCATTAAAATGAAATACGAAGATTTTTGCCTTGAAGGGACAGGTAATGTTTCTCAATTTTAATATGTTAATTAATTGCCAGATTATAACTTCCATGGAATTGAATTAGAATTCCATATTAATATTTAATGAATTAACTAAGACTAATTTAATTGTAATGAACACCAACACATTTAATGATGATGGGTTGCTTATTTTAGAAAAAAAATGCATAATAAATATTCTAATTTTCTGAGAAATGCTGTTGACAATTTGCATTTTGTTTTATTTGTATATCAACTGAAAAAGTACCTTGAGGGATATTTCTCATCTCACCTGAAAACCTCATCAGTTGTGGTTGCTCTTTGGAGAAGCTGAAAAAATTTCAGTGTGATTTTATGCAGTGTCAGATTTTGTATCTCATCTTTGCTTTAAAACTTGTCTAACTTCACCAAAATTAACGAAACTTCTCTAGATTTGAATTTACATGGAAGAAAGAAAAACCTCTTTCTCTTGGGGGTGGGTGTGCTAGGAAATAATATCAGAAACTAAATTTGGAAACTAAATAAAATCTTCCAGGATTACAATGCTAAGAGAGAACCTGTAACTCTTTTCTATACAACTTGTCTTCTTTACATGTTTTTCTAGTGTGCTTTTATACCTGGATTTCAGTAAAATCTGTAGCACTGGAATCACTATATGGTTTTTCATGTTATGTCACTAATGCTCAGAGCAAATCTAGTAAATTCAATGTTTTAAAGACAACAAAAAGAAAAGGAAGAAAACAAAACCAAATCAAACAGATCAAAAATCAAACAGACAAAACCCACAAGTTAAGTGGGCTGGGGTAAAAGAACCTTCTTCTTACAAGCAGAGATGTAAAGACAAAATCTCACTGGGAATCATCCGTTATTACTGAACCTGGATGTGCATAATTCCACTGAGAGAAGGTCTTACTCCTTTCAGAGAGTACTGCAGGATCTATCTTCAGTCCTCAAAAAATCAACTAGAAAAAGACTCTCAGTGCCCTTATCCCATCATTACAGCACTGCAGGTAATACCTTTGGTGGCCTCATAGAGTTACCTATGGTTGTTCATTGATTCCACTGAAGGCTGCGAAAGAAAATAAATCTCCACACTTTCTGGTTTTATGATCTCCATCCTTTCTCCAAAAATGCAGAAAAGAATGGTTCCCTGGAGAGAATCCACTATTTGGGGGAGGAAGGATGGAAAGGAATATCATAGCTGTAGTCTTTATTACTGCTGTTAAACCAACTTGAAAGGATCTTAAAGACAGACCCATAAGTATGCCATAGCTGTTCTAGAGCAATTTAAAACTGGAAAAAAACTGCAAAGTCCACAGAGATATTCCCGTGTTATGAATGATACTTTTGTAAAGCAGCATATTCAACAGATTCATTAGAATAAGCTCTGCAATACCAGCATAGTATTTGGTAAAGACCATGGAGATTAGTAATAAATCATTCATGCAATTATTTGGTACCAGAGAAATCAGTTAGGGCTAACTGAATATGAACCGACCACTTTTAAAGATGAAAAAGTTTGATTACAAACTCTAAAAAAGCTCTTTCAGTACTCTGACATAGGCGAGATATCCTTCCAAAAAGGCACTAAAAATATTCTGCTTTCTTGGCCTAATCTTTACTTATCATAACTTCACTGAGGAAAAAAAATGTTATGAATCATTACTTATTGATTTCCTTAAGTGCACTTCTTAGAGTGTGATAGCACAGCGTGATCATATCTATTCACAAAAAGTAGTGTAAGCAGATGCCTACCTCAAAACCTATCTTTATTATTTATGCAATTAAGTGTGTGGCTGCGTAAAGCTCTGTGCATATGAGCAGTAATATTATACCACCTTGACGTGGGTTTCACTGCTGTATAAATGAAACCCATATTAAATTTACAAAGGTTACAAAACCATTAGCACTGATGGCTTTTAAGGAGTAAACGCTCATCATGACTCATACTTTGTTCATTTGTGCCATTTGGAAATTAAGTATTCTTAATTGCTGTAATGCACCACAAGTTCCAATGTTTTTCAGCGACAGAGGCACGTAGTTCCCCGTAATTTGAGTATTCTAATTGATTAATTGAGTTGTCTTGTAAGATTGCACAGGAGTTTTAGATGCAGGAAGGTTATCCTTGTCCTATGTAACATAAAAATGCTTGAATCTGCAATATAGAGTAATGTTATCGGTGCTGGGTGAAAGTACACAGCAGTACAGTCTAAATGAGACGACCATTTTTGCTAGCAACAAGTGGCTTGTACTTTACATCAAACATGCACTATGAGAAGTGAGAGGAAATAAAAGCTTTTTTTAATGCCATTTAACATTTGCTGTCAACCTTGTTCCTTGTGTTGCCTATCATTTGTACGATCGATTTTTGTTTTGTTTTTGTTTTACTTGGTGTAATACTTCTCACTGCATAAAAACAAGAAGCAGGAAAATCCTGACATAAGCAAAGAAAAACAAATGCTGAGGAGATTCATCTGAGATTCATCAAAAATGGGGAAAGAAAGTGAGAAAGTAAGAAAAGTGAGAAGAAAAAAAACTGCAATTGAAAAAAAAATTTAAAAAAAAAAACCCACAACCCTAAAGTTTATTTTTTGCTTTAAAAAAAATGTACTCCTTAACACTCAAGTTAGCAAAGTAAAATACCAGCAAATCCATACTGTCATCAATTGATTTAACTGACCCAAAACCAGGCTAGCTAGAGGATCACCCCTGAAGTATTCTTATAATGGAGAGCTGCTTAAACTAATTTTACTCCAGACTTTAAAAGGTAGGAGCTAACATAGACACATGGACTTTGGAAATTATTTCATACACCAAAATAAACTAAACTGAATAATTAGTGTTTTTAATGGGATTTTTCTTACTAGATTTTTCATTCTTTTTAGGAAAGAGGTGAATTACTATTAGATTTTGAGGTTTTTGAAAGTTAATAGTTCCAGCACATTACAGCCCATTTTAAACTTTACATAAGATAAAAAGTAAACGTTCATGTAAAAATATTAAGCGATGAGTAATGCTTTCAAAGACATAGCAATCAAAAAATAACTCATATTTTGTTTGTGGTTTAGCTTCAAATATAAACAAAAATTTGTTTTGGTAGCATTTGTTATCTTTTAAGGCAATTAAGACATTGCTCAAATATCTGTAGCTCCCCCTGGAACAAGAGATATGTTGTTCCACAAATCTTATCTATCCTAGGCAAGTTTCAGAGCTCTGGACTGATCTCAGGGAACATCTTTTCCCCTCCCTTCTCTCCTTGCTTTCTTCTCCTAAGGCTTTGATTCCCTCAGAAGCTCAGAAACACTTTCTTTAAAGGGCAAATCATCCCTGTTTTAAAGTAGAGATATTGATTTGTTGCTTTCCCCAAGCTTTTGAGGGCAGTAATGCTGCAGAGGACTAGGTGCAATACTTGTTTACCCCTTCTGATGAACTGGGCCCCATAGTTTGGCTTATTAACATTGCTGAAGAAGTACAAGCCTTCTCCCTTTTCCATTTCCTTGCAAGCCTGGGTCTGTGAGGAGCTGCTCATTCCCCTCCCCTCACCATTTCAGCCAGGGAGGTGTTGGAAACATCTGCAAAGTTCTCCCTACTCACTCATTCTGTATGAACAACTGTGCTTTAAAACTACTCAAAGTGGTATTATAAAATGACAGGACTGCTTGCCAAGACCAATATTTGCATGGTAATGCATTTATCTGACTCTTCGCTACATAGTTTTAAAGAACTGGCTGTTTAAAGGAGTTGGCTTTTTTGGGAAGCATGCAGGACATATTTCTCTGTCTCAGGACAGAATATGAAGAGGTTTACTGCAGAATTCCAGGTTTGGCTTCTGCTGTATGAGCCTGGAAAAGCCCTGGCTCGTGCTAACAGGTCATTTGAATCAAAGGTGCACAGCTGATGCTTGCTTCATTGCATACGTTTAATTCTCTCTTCTTCCACCCTTTTCCCCTGCCTTCCTTTTGTTTCTTGTTTTATGTTTTTTATAGCATTTCTAAAAAAAAAAACCCATGCTTCCCTCTCTTCACATGGAGTTTATTCCTAACAACGCTTGCCTCTCTGTCACACCAGCTCACAATTTGTATCACCCAATACACTAAGGGCCACAATTCATTTCAGTCATGGTTCAAAGCTATCCTGAAATAATCACAAAGTGACACTGTGAAATTACTGTAAAAAATTGTGCGGCGGTGTCATGACATTTTATAATTGAGACCTCTAGTACTCATAGCTCTATCAAAGCCCATAAGGAGGAGGGGAAAAAATTGTGTTTTGACAGACAGAGCAGCTTGAGATGTGCAAGCAAGATTGTATAAAGTCAGCCATGTAGAAAGTTATCGGATGTTCCAGTTTGTGCCCCCATGAAATTGGCACAAATCATCTGGATTTGACTTCAGGAAGGTGGTTAGGAGTAACATGAGAGAGTAAACGAGGAGGTAATGGCCACTCAATGACTTAACCTATGTCACAGGGCAACTAACGTGTCAGCAAAGAATCAAATAAAGATGAATGAGCTTATCAGAGGACCATGCACTGCCTCATTGGGCCCAATTTAATTAAACAGAGAAACTGTTCATATAGAAAGATTAATAGAGCAACCACATACAGTAAGTGCTATAAAAGTAAATCAGAGCAACACACAAACACTGTTGCAGACAACTGCTATGTAATGTTTTCTCTCATAATACTGATGAAAATCATGAGATGACTAGAACCATTTGACCAGCCATACACATCTGGTTCGTAAAGGTCTGAGCTTTCATATAATTCACAAGAGCTGAAGATGCTGCATGTATGAACCAGCTATTTGGTGATAAACTGGAATTTTCCTATTCAGTCTGTTCTAGAGCTTTCTCTCTGTGTGTGAAACAGGTTGCCTGTTTGGGGAAGGACTCAAGCATGTCTCCTGAAGGAAATGTTGCTGTATGAAGTCACTTCCCATGCGTCAGAATACTTCTCTGGATAAGAAAAATATTTTGCCTTGCTCACAGAGGAGCCAAAAAAGTAAGTACATGTAATTGCCAGGAAAAGAAAAAATCTAATATAAAGAGAACTTGGAACAACAAGCCTAGCAAATAATTTACTGTTAAGAAAAGAAGAGAGAAGAAAAGGGGTGTAAAAGGAATGAGATGTAAAATAAATGAAATTTATTTAGAAAAACAAAACGTTAAGGTAGTAGAGTTTCACTTGTGGGTTGTAAATGCTATTTCATGTTTGGGCACTTTCAGTTTCACAGTATCAGTTTTGTATTCTGGATCACCGTATTTACCAAAGGCAACACAGTCTAGCACTGCTCTCAACCTTTCTTTGAGTATCCCCAGGCCTAGGGCAGCAGAGTATCACCTGTTTACAACCTACTGCAGCAGAGGTGTTACTCTCCAGAGATGTGACATGTCAGCAGTGGAAGGTATGAGCACCATATGGTGCCTGTGTCATGGCATAAAGGATAGCATGGAAAGCCTTTACTTTGAAGTACTGAGGAGCCTCTGCAGATTGAAAGTGCTGAAGTATTCTCTTGGAGTACTTCATTCTTCATTCCTGGGAGAAATTACTGATTTTAACATAGATGTTTTTGACCCTCAAAACCAAAAGGGGTGAGTAAAATGAAACATTCAGCCAATTTTACCTGTGGTTTAAACTCCAAAATTTTTCATTTTCTCCTATCACTATATCTAGCAGCCTATGCATGAGCTGCACTTTGCTATTATTGCTCTAAATAATAACTATAGCAGCAGCAGCATGAATACCACTTTTTAGTAAGCACAGAAGGGGAATGTTCAAGAGATAGCAACAAGTTCAGTGAGTTTTCTCCACAACGATCACATCCTGTTCTTTGAGCTCAAGGAACAGAAATAACATATTTGTAAGCACATCATTCCCAACAGCCTCGGAAATTTCACAGAAGTTTTCCTCTTCCCCTATTCCTAGGTATGGCTGATTTTCTTGAGTAGATGTATGTACCTCAGGAAACACACAAACACATGTCACTGAAAAGTTCCACAACAACTCCAAATCAGTAGAAACTAATGTAAGAGAAAAAACAAACAAACAAAACAAAATAAAAAGGTTTTCAATTCTATATAGTGAAAATATATTGTATTTACACATGCAGCAGTAATGCTCCCAAGACTTCAAAGTACTGGAGAATTTTCAAGTGGAACCTCCTACATTAAATTTTTGGGCTGTAAGGATTGTGTCATCACAACCATTATCCACCTTTTGTCCTGTAAGGTGAGCAAGCAATGGCCTACATCAGATGTTTCATAACAAGACTTGTAGCTACTCTTTTCCACACAGAAGACTGGCATGAAGAGGTAACCAGGGAAGGGCAGGACCCAGAGGTGTCCGGAAGCTGCAGGCCAGCCTAGCAGGTCCAACAGGCAGCAGAGGAAGTTTGCTGTGGGTATGTTGTCCAGAGGGAAGAGGCTGGGGGAGTCTCCAGGCATGGCACAGCAGTACTGGGAGTGAATCACTAAGAGGACCCCTACCTTGCCTTCCATGGGAAGCACAGAAGCAGGGTAGGAAATGCCTCCAGAGGATTTGCCTTTTAAAAGTGTACCTCAAGACTCTTCTGGACATCCACAGGATGTCAGTGCTTCTCTTCCCTCTCTGTGGCCCTTCTGATCTTTTATTTTAAGAAAAAGAGTCATCTCCTATGTCATCTTTAATGGTACATCAACATGTGCATGAATAAATTGAGTTCAGACAAATAGGAATATTTTTAGATGGAATTGTTCCCTCAAGAAACATCTTTAAGCCAGATATTTGGCTGCCTGCAATTTTGCCCTACTGTTCAAATGGCACAATGCCCACTTGCAGGCTGGTCAGAGCTTAGGGCATAATTGTCAAACCAACAGTGGTTTAGATGTGCAGTTTCACTACAGTGGAAATTATATTTTCCCTGATGTGAAAATCCTTTCTTTTTGCATCATTGAACAGCACAACCACCACTTTCTGTGAGTGTGACAGAGGTGAGCCATATTCCTAACATAAATTAAAAAAAAAAAAAAAAAAAAAGGAGAAAGAAAAAAAATAATTAGGAAACTATTACTTTATGGAAATAATGTAGGCTGTTTAATGAGAAATCCCTGAGCACCTATGAAATTGCTGGCAACTTCTATAAGAGGAAGAGCCTAAAAAGCATTATTCATTAGTGATGAGTAAAATAGAAAGGGGAGAGAAGGACCAGTTATATACAACATTCTGCTTAATGCTGAGGTGTGGTGTTAAGAAAATGAGCATCTGATGTATTTCGCAAGACTTTCTCTACTCCTATCAAACACACAAATTATGTTACAGTAAGATTAAAAGAAAAATATGAAACTTTCCTCTCAGCTGCCTGTTCTTGATATGAAACAAAGCCAATGTAATGACTCTTTTGGATGCTGCGGACAGAAAACTGGACATTTGGTGCAATCATACCAGTATGGACAGCGGATTTGCAGGTTTTCCATTAAAAGACTGTAGTTAGTATGACTCTATTAGTACATCTGGGAGAATCTGTTTCCTCTCTACATGCATGACTCATTGTTCCTTGAGTGAATGCTCCATTTAGTCATTAGTGCTTTGTCAGTTTGGGACACCTTCCATAAACAGGCACAGCAGGAGTGTTCATTTCATTTCCATGGTGAGCCATGGGACAGAGAGAGATGCGAGATGAAATGCCTCATACCTGAGTGAAGATATCACCATTTCATCTCCCTAGAACTCGTCAGACAAGTCTTCTGGAAACAACAGAAACTTCAAACATTGCATCATTAAATTCGCTCCAAAGATCCATCCCACATGGAGGCATGAACCTCTGTGACCCCCACCTTTTCCTTCACAGATGGTGATGACTGTAAAATCATTGATGGCTACAAGAGCACCATGCATAAAGTGCATCTTGTGAATTTTATATTCTGCACTTCATTCCTTGATTCTATGATTTTACTACTGGCTTTGTAAAGAGATAAGTGAAAGAGTGCACGTATAAGCATTGATCCCTTCACGTGCACTTAGCTGCAATGCCTCCATTCTCTCTGTTGCTGGAGTTGCCCATAGCGTGGACTGTGTAAGGAAGGAAACATGGCATGTCCTTTCCCCATTACTGGGCCACAAGGTGAACTATCTACAGCATCACATGCAATGCCAAGAATTCAAGGCCACAATGGTGGTTTTATTCTTTGTTCTTAATGTGCCTGATCAAGAAGTTGTTCAAAAATAAAAGTGTATTTATTCTGAAATTAACTAAAAGATGCTTTACAGCAGGATTCAGCTACTTCTCTTCCCTTTCTCCTCCCTTTATGAAAAAAATCTGAATTCACTGAGAATCAGATATTGCTATTAAAAAGAAAAAAAAAAAGAGATAGAAATAAGTTGAGTAGATTTTTGTCAAAGAATACTTTTTCTGCCTGATATTAAATGTTCCTTTAGGGAAACACAGAAAAAAGACAAAAAAAAAATAATAAGGTTTATATTCTAAGAGGATGAGACAAAGCATGTGGGACCAGGTCAACAAGAAAGCTTCTACATTTCCTTTCACTGAATGCTAAGTGGAAGCACTAACCCAGAATGTGAAAAGTCAGGCTCAATTATTTCCTGTTAAGGAGACTTCTCCCCAGGATAGTTACATGGTGAAGGTGTGGTGAGTAATGTCAGAAGAGGCACTTACATTCTCTTTGTGATAGCTACTCTGTTGTGCAGAAATATAAGTAGGGTCTGTAGCAAAAAGTTTTCCATCTCATTTCAGAAGAATGTTCTCACACTGTGGACCCATATTTGTCCGGAAAATCTATTATGAATCATAAAGTGGATATGAGTTCAGCTTTCCTACTCCCCAAATGAGTGTCCTAACCTCTAAGACAATGGTCCCAGTTTTGTTTTGCAGATCAGCTGCTCTGAGAAAATATGCAATATCGTGTCCCTTAATAAACCCTGCTCCATGATGTGCTTCTCATGGGCCAGGAGCACAGGTGCCTGGTTGAGAGTGACTGCATTAGCCAAAGTAGAGGATTTTTCCAGGAAGGGCCTTCTCAGTCTTTTATGTCAAAAAGGTTCCAGCCTGCATGAAATACTGTGAGAATAACTCTTTAGCATATGGGATATAACTGTTCCCTGAGTGTTAAAGAGGGATGCTCTAAGGGGACAGTTTAAGATTGGGGAGAAGTGCTGCAATATAGGTAGATACCTGAATCAGCAGGCAGGTGAAGCTAGTAATGCCCTCTTCTTTGAAAAACCATTGCCAGCTGCAACTCCTTGTTGAATTTGATTCAAACTGATAAATAATATTGCAATGACAAACCCATACTTTTAAGTACACAAATTATTAATTTTAAAAGATGTTTTTGCAATGGACTAACCATATTTTGTCCCTAATTGATTGTAGAAGTCAGCTATACATACCTATATATGGACTGATCTTTAATAGCTTCTCATATTCCCATCAAGTGACTGAAGGACTCCTTTCAAGATTGAGAGCATTACAAAGGACATAACTGTTTGACAGCATGGTCCCAGCAATACTTTTCAAATTGGAAGCAGTAGGGTACTATGCCCAAATAATTTGTCTTGCCGAAGGCAGAATTTACAAGATTAGGTGCAGTGCCCTGTTAATATGGCAATGTTGGTCTTAAAATCTGCAGTAAGACCTACTGTACTATGTGTCCTCCATACATCGGAGTCCGAATACTGGGCCTTGGAGTATGTTGGAGATCCCCACACCAGGTTCATTCCACCAAGTAGATATACCCATAGGCAGCCAGGTTTCCATTTCCTTCTCATACGGTTTAGATTGTCTTAAATGCCTATGCAGTCACTTATAAGAAGTTTCTTCCTTTCCTAAATTTGGATGCAATATTACTCCCAGCAAAATGAAAGGGAACAGCTTAGGAAGATAGACTTATTTTTGGTTAGGGGTGGTGGCCAGTGGAGTAACATCATTATTTTTCTGTCTGCAAGGGAAACTGTATACATTTCAACCATCCCAATTTATATTCTGTTCCAGAATATACGTAAAAGAAATTCCAGCAACAGAATTTAAATTAACACATGCTTTATACACAATGGAGGAAACATCCCTTCTCCATGCGTTGAAATCAAATGTGATTTTGTATAGACAATCCTGATATATGTTTGCAAACATACCCTAAAATGTCATTGCACTGTGGAAGGATTAAAAACATTGAATCATGTGGTGACCTTTCAGTAGAACAGAGTTTAACCCTCAAGCAAAATTTACTGTTGAGAGTTCGCTGTCTCTTAATTTAGTGCACTTCTTACTATAAAGCAGAATGCAGAATTACATTTTTGCCTTTTATTACCACCAAATTAATTATGTTAGAGTCACTGTTTTGGAAAAAGTAGCATATTCTGAATCGTGTTGGGTCTATTTTGAGTCTCTGCTGGCTAATGCATCTCATTACACATAAAGCTATATAACACTCAGCACACTTGGCTCCTAAAATATGTCAGTGGTTTGCCTGCAATACAGCCATAGCTGAGGAAGATATCGTACCAAACAGGTGAAAGTAGTGGCACAAGATGATATATATGCATACTATATTCTTGCTCATTCAATAACGATGATTAACCCTGTGCTTTTGAGGGACTCACAGTGTGACAGCGTGAAGTCAGCTTTCAGATAAAATGAGCAATAGGTCCTGTTCAAATGAATCTGTTATCCTTTTCCCTTTGCTTTTTAATTTCTCCATGGTTATGTAGCATACAGCTATACAGGAACAGAAACTCAAATTAAAAAATGATAGAAAGGAAGGAAAGAGCAAGGAAAAAGAAAAAGGAAAAAGCAAACCTAAACAATACCTCTTTCTGTGACAGCAACTCTCTCTTAACAGCCTCAAGTGTTTAACATATTGAAACAGTTCATCTTCCTTCAATGAACTTTAATAACTCTGCCAGGTAAGAAGCTATGCTCCATACTTCTTCATGTTGTCTTTTCCCTTCAACATATCTATACTGATCTCCTCATCTGGCCAACTTTACAGCTCCGGTGTTTGGAGACCAGTGAGCACAGTTATTACCATCATCAATAACCTGTCCCACTTTCTCCTCTTCATTTCTCAAGCCTTCTCTTTCCCCTTCAAAATCTAATAATAGCTCCTTGCCGTGATAGCTGATCAATACAAGAGGGCACCTGTTCACTTTACTCAACACACCATGCTAAAGTAACATGACAAAGGAACAAATATGATTCTGCCTGAATTGTGTCAAGTAACAAGAAAACTATCCAGGAAGTTTCCCTTCGGGGCAAATTTCATGAAATGCTACAGATAACCAATTTTTAGACATAGAACTAATCTCTTTCATCTCACTTTCTCTTTTGCTTCAGGTATGATAGCTGGAAACATTAATACAGACAAACTTCAGCTGGTTGCTGCAGCACTGAAGCTGCAGCAGCCTGCGAGTCAGCCTACTGTGTTAGCACCTAAATCACCATAATGAATGAAATGAGAAAAGTCTAGTCTTCACCCCCACGCAGAGTGGAGCTATTAATATGCACATGGAGCTTAGCTTTAGAGCGTTTATAAAACCAGAAGGAGCAAAACATTCACATGTCCTCTGACTAGTGATTTTTTTAAAAGAAATGTTAATTTGTGTTTTAAAGAACTGGTCCATACTGAGCAACATCAATCCTCGTTTTTCCACAAATACAGATGAATGCATTGTTATCAGCTATTCATTGACACTTGCAGGCAAAATATTTTGTTGTACATAATTCACATCAAATGTATATTTGAAGTGTATGCTCACACACACATTTACTAAAAAAGGCAGTGTCGTAGATAAAGCCCTCTGATAAGGCAGTAAAAATATTTGATAATAAAATATTGCTAGTCAGCTAAATCAGAACTGCTGAATCACTGTCCAGACAGGAGAATGAGAGTCCTAAAGGAAGCAAGAGATACTGAGAGAAAGAACTCATTTCAGTTATCTGACTATTGTCAATGATTTGCCTGATTAAACTCTTATTAAACACAGCTCCAAAATTGAACTAAAATTTTCATATTAGGGCACATTAAATACTAACCTAACTACTTCATTTCCACCCCCAAAATAAATCATTCTAATTAATTAAGGGTTTACAGACTTCTCTGTGCAGAGGACTTATGCATCTGCCAAACAGTCCAGGCTTTCCCTGCATAATTGTACTAATACACCTCAAAACAACAGTGAAAGTGCAATATAAATGTCATATTACATTTTCAGATTTAACTCAGTTCTTCATTTCTCATCTAAATATTGTGGTTTATAAATGAAAAAAAAAAAAAAAAAAAGAATCTTTCTTTTTGTCTATCAACTTAACAATCAGTTCTAAACAACCAAAGAGATCTCATTTTATTTTCTGTACAAAATAAACCAGTGCTGTAAGAATTTAAATGAAACATTGCGTTTTGTGAAACAGTATCAGTTGGTTAAACATGGACTGACTTTCTAAATGGATAGCCTGAGTCAACTGAACAGAAGCTAGCCTTCAGAACCTGTTCTTGCTATAACAACTGAAACTTCAAGGCAGTGTTAAATTTCATTTTCCATTTTTAATTCTGAGCATTCCTTCCTGTTACATTTATGCTACTGAAATTATAACAAAAAGATAACTTAAGAGCTTAGTTAGTATTTGAGGAGATACATCATGTGGGTTTAAAGAAGTGGTTTATATTTTTTATATCAATGCTAAGAATTTTTAATAATTAAAAAAATAAACCCTGAAAAATATTTAATATTATTATTGAATGTGTCAGATCCTTTCACCTATGGTAATTTTTTTGTGTATGGAATCAATTAAAGTTATTTTATTTTTCTAATGATAATGCATCATTTTTTTCTTGATTTATTGTAATGTAACATTTTCAGGTTTAGATAAATTCTAGATAAATGTGAAAGTTCAGTGAGTATACTGCTGTTCTGTGACTAAATATGTCAATTTCTAGCATTTTCCTACTAATAACTAATAATTTCTTGTATCTTTAGGACTACATTCTCAAGTTGTAGCCTTAATTAGAGAAGAGATTAAAAAATATTTTCTGCTATGATGACATTGTCATTTGATTTTGAAATGACACACACATACTTTTGCACTACATACAAATAGTTTTCTTCATTTTTCAAGTAACAGTTTCTTTTATTGAATTTAGCTGAGTTAAATATTTATGTTACCCTATCTATGAATCCCAGTGTAAGCCTTTTGGGAGGTCATGAAGAAAAGATTCTTTTTCACTAAC